>CM046813.1:17841769-18018667 GCA_025617385.1 Murraya koenigii | reverse complement strand
AAAGAAATTCTTTCCATTGTGTTATGCATATCAAAATTCCAAAGTGATTTATTAAATCAGAAATTTTTACTTAGAATCATTGTAAAAGTTGCAAAACATGTTTTAGAAAAGATGTTCAAAACATTGCATCAAACAAATTTTTGCACGATGGCAAGCTATTTTAAGTGTTTTTGATTTTGATATTGAGTTTATTAAAGGTGATACAAATTCTATTCACGATTTTCTAACCGGAGAATTTTTGCAAAGCAGGATAATGCTGCTGAGAAGAAAGATAAGGGTAAAGCCATTGTTAAAGACATTGCACCTCTTGCAACCCTTCCCCTCGAATGATCTCTAAAGAACCCCATAATACTCACTGTAAAGACAAGTTACTATCTTACGCCATGCCAATTAAATCTTGGATTGATATGGTCGAAGAGCATGAAGCTCAATCTAAAGCCTTAGCATCGATGAGCAGGTAAAAGAATGGATGCAATCCATTTCTAAATCCTCGAACTTATGGTTGCTTTACAAAGCATTTCAAAATCTAAAGCTCTTTCTCAAGAAAATGTTACTTACAAGAAATAACAAAACCTACTTCTTCTAAAGAATTAGTTTACGGTGGAAGTTCTTCCTCTCAATTATTGTTTCCGGGAAAAGCTTTCACAAAATCGGAGTGGTATAATAAAGTCCATCATCAAAATATTTTATCTATGGAAGATGGGTTTTATCATCTTGATCCTTTTCAATTTGTTTTAAAGGTTTTCCCCGAAGGTTGGTTTTTAAACCATGGGATTTACAAAACCCCAACCTTACTACCAAGCTATTCTTGAGTATCTTGAGTGCATCAAGTTCAAACATTTCTTTCTCGAGTGAAGCTCATTCCGGTAGGCCTATTCTACTGACCACAATTCTTAAAGTCCTAACTCCTAAACAATGGGGTCTTCCACTCCATAAAACTCGAGCTTTTCACGCTAATTTTAAATTGAGCCCAAACCATTGCTTGTCCTTTTCTTACTAGGATTACCAACAAGCTTGGTTTAATACATTTTATCCAAATCTTGGAATTCACAACATTCTTTGAAACATTAGTCCTTTCGGAAGAAGAACTAGAGAAGAAGATGCTTCTGCAGTAGAGAATCCATGCGATTTAAAACTTTTAAATGAACCTATATGGATGTCTACGGTATGGTTTCTGACACCTTAAACGGAAAACTTCTTATCCTAGACTGGGACTTACTACCAAGTAAAAATTCAACAACCACACGTAAATTAAAAAGCATAAACATATATATATATATATATATATATATATATATATATATATATATATATATATATATATATGTATGTATGTATGTATGTATGTATGTATGTCTGTATACAGATGATAAAAAAAAATTATATACTCTAACTGATAGATATGAGAAAAAAAATCTCTCACAAAATATATAATGCGGTGAAACCTTTGTATTTGCGTGTGAATATTCAACATCAATTAGAAGGACAGCTTGGCAAATTTAGTGGCAACTATTAAGGCAAAAGCAAATCCAATATAAAGACAAATAGCCAATTATTCAAAGCTGACATTTAGAACTTCATGAGGTTTTTTCATCAAATGATGTGTATTAATTACAAGTGAGAAAACTTAGAAAAAAAAAATATTTATATGCAAATCAACACAATGCATTATTGAATTATTTACATTACTTTGGTGCTCAAATCAATTGAGAGATTTATTCTTGAACCAGCTTTTGGCCATGGTTTCTTATCCTGCAAAATAGAACAAGTTGGAAAAACATTGCTGGACAAAACCATGCGGCAAAAATGATCAAATTGAAATGAAAATTTAATAGAGAAAGAGATATGGCCGGCATTGAAAATTACCTGAGATGCGTTGCTGCATTATATATATTGGATACCAATTATTCTAGTCCACCAAAAACTAACAGTAAGGATTAAGGACATCTTTGGCATTGGCTTGATCCCACTCCAAGGATTCCCACAATACTTTCTTTGTCTCGATAACTTGGAGCGCAGGGGGTGGAGACGGCTGCCTATTATCAAGCAGAGGAAGCGAAAGACAGAGCCGCTTCAATTTGGGGCAGTCATATACTTCAATTTCTTGGAGACAATTACAAACCAATACCGCATTACCACCGCAGACGCTCTTAATTTCTTGCAAGTACAGAAGATGCAACTTCTTCAGTCTATGAAGTGTAACATTAATGATGGTGTTCGTTCCTCCTTTCCCAGTTTTTTTATCATCGACTGCTACTATCTCCTCAATTCTATCACATCTTCTGACTTCTAGAAATTCCAAGAGTTGGAGGGCAGGCAATAACTGAAGTGAGAACAACTTGTCTAAATTAGGACAATCTGAAAACGAAATAACTTTAAGATCATGTGAGAACTTGCCAATGTTAACTAGTCCTTGTTCCCTTGGCAAAACATCATTTAAGCTTGTAACGTCGTAGACTTGGGTCATTGACAGACTTTGAACATCTTCTGGGAGCTGGAGCACAATGGGTTCTTCTCTTTCACGGATTTTGCATTCGAACAAGAATACTGATTTATTTACTTCGTGATCAGTAAACCAAAAATGCACCCCCAAAACTGTTGACAGAAGAAGATGATAATTTTTGGATCCTCGACCATCTGAGGATTTAACATACATGTTGAAATCATTAATATCAGAAAAATAGCCTTCAAAAGTGTCCAATCTATTACTCAATCTACCTGCCTCTTCCACTGTTTCTCGTAAAGCTTTTCTCCCAAAACCCAATGTCAATTTGTAGAGATTACGCTGTCTAGGTAATATGCCAGCTGGAAAACTCTCCAGCCACGGTAAGTAAAGATGACAAAGGTTTTCCAACATTTTCATACCTTCAGGGACTTCTTCTATAGATGTTCCTTCAAGGTCCAAGTACTGGAGAGCCAACAGCTTTGTCAAAGAAGGAGCCCGCTTTAATCTTTCACAGTCTCGAAGCAAAAACGATCTGAGATTCGTTAAGTCAGAGACCGACTTTGGCAACACTTTAATGTTAGTGTAAGAAAGATTGAGAATCTTCAATCCATGCATGTGCACAAAGAAACATTCAGGAATCCTCTGTAAATTTCTATTTCTTTGTAGCAACAAAGTTGAAAGAATTTCACATTGAGGAGACATATTTGAAGGGATTTCCTCGATTTCATTCCCCATCAGTGAAACTCTCTCGAGATTCTCTTTCCATTCTTGTTCACCTGGAAATTCTAGTAAACGTACTCCAGCTTTCACCATGAATGAAGGACTTTCGCTTCTAATGCGTAATGCCATGTCTCTTATAAGATCATGCATCTTCACACAACGTCCATATTCAGCGCTCTCCAATAAGCAACAATTTACAAGCCTGTTCAGTATAGTATAGCCTCTATCATATTTTGCTTGGATATCCTGCACTTCCTCGATGAGTCCTTCTGCAATCCAGTAACCTATCAACTCATCCTTTGAGATGGCAAAGTCTTCAGGATACAATGCACAATACAAGAAGCAATGTTGAACCTTTTTATCCTTTAAGCGGCGGTAACTAAATTCTAATCGCCCAAGCACATCAGCATTTACGCCATCCAAACTTCTCACAAGTCCACGCAATTCATTGAGCGCATTTTGCCATTCATGAATTTCTTCTACGCCGCTCATGCAACCAGCTACTGTGACAATTGCCAGCGGTAAACCAGCACATTCCTCAACAACGGAGTTTATGATTTCTTTATTCACAATGGTAACTTGCGAAATGCTGCTTCCAACTTTGTCTGTAAACAAATTCAATGCTTCCTCTTTAGTAAGCAGTTCAACTCCGACTTGTTTGCACTTCATGGAACGACAGACATCCAATTTACGTGTAGTTATCACCAATTTGCATCCGTTCTCTTCACTAGGCTCAGGGATCCCTACTTCTTCAAGAGGAAATGCTTCCCACATATCGTCTAGCATCAACACAAACCTTCGTTTTTCCGTCAACATTCTTAATAACATCCCCGCACGTCTCTCTTTATTCTCAGTTGCCGGAAGACTTTGGTTCAACGCAGTTGCAATTTCATTTTGCAATTTATTAAGATCTAGTGGTTGGGACACAGTGACCCAGATCACATGATTGAACTTAGTGTTCGTTTCCTGGAGTCTGTTGTTAATCTGTTTCATAATAGTTGTTTTACCAATACCGCCCATACCCCAAACTCCTATCTTTGTGACATTATCACTCATCAAATCCTCCCAAATTTCTTCCACAATTTTCTTTGTCTTTTTGCCCACTAATGTTGTCGTGGGCAACGTCAATCCTCTGGTTGGAGGTGCAGCAATCACCAAACTAGTGAAAGAATGACCTTTTTGATGATAATATTTCACTTCTTGAATCTTCTCCTCAACATCTTTTCCCAAACGTGCACGCAAGAAATATTTTCTTTTCTTCACTTCCTGCTCAATACTCTCTGCTTCGCTATTGATCCTTTCTGCGTTTTTCAACCAATCACTGACTTCATTACTTGGTTGTTTGTTCCCTTGATCACACTCCGCCATCAATGTTGCTTCTATATCTTTTTTCTTGCTATTTAACTCATCTATAACTCTTTTAAGATTTTTCATGTTTTCTTTGAGCTTTCTGTGGTACTCAACATATTTGCATACAGGAGGACATACACACTTGAATAGTTCAATTATTGGTCCAATAATATCCATTGGCAGGTCCTGGAAGGGCAATAGTATGGCATTAGTACTGCATAAGATTTCTTCCAATGCAATTTATGCATGCCAAAATTATTGCATTCAAATTTTGACATAAAACGTCAAACCCACTGGTAAGAAAATAATAATATAATTTCTTTGCACTAATTTATAAATATTTAAATTTTACTTATGTGGCAACATATTAATTGGCTTTACATTAGTTTTAAATTTTTCTTCAACGACAAAACTACTTTTTTTTTTTTTTCCAGAAAATGAAACTCCCATAACAATTAACAGACCATTAAGCACCGAACGGTATTTTAATTTATTAAAATTATAAAAATTTACTAAAAGATTAAAGATTGAACATTTACACCGTCACCTTTTGTTTGTCTTGGATTTTTGGATTTCCGCAAATTGGTATCAAGAGCCTAGTGTTTGGTTTAAAAATTAAAAATAGAATATATTGTCTATGTAATAGGGGATTTTGAAAATTATTTAATGATTAATAATTATACAATGATAAGTAATATTATTACATATATCCACTATTATTTATCTAAAAGAAGAAATTTAGTTATTAATTAAACAGTTAAAACAATTGTATTTATCAAAAGCTCATGAGTTCAAACTTGGAGAATTCATAGTAATAAAAAATCAAAATTTAAACATAGATCCACTTTTATTAGATAGAAAAATAATAGAAGTTTATAAGAATAATTTTTCTTGGAAACAATGGAATATTAATTCTGTTGAAGATTATTATGATTATTTTGTGATAAATTATAATAGACTTTTATTTATTAAACAGAGAGAAGAGTATAATGGAATCAATAAAATGATCAGAATTAGAAATTATTATTCTAGTAATATACTATTAGGATATAAGGATTTATTCATGAACAAAATCTGCCTTATAAACAAAGGTTCAGAAAAGATTCTTACTCATAAAGAAATAAGAAATATTATATATCATAAATATTTAATAGAATATAATGAAATACAATGCATATGGTATTATGAATAAATTACTTGAGCCACTAGTAATTTTACAAAACATAGAAAGTAGTAGGTTTCCACCTTCTAGTTATAGACATAGAGGATTTACTTATGAAAGATTTCAACCGTTTGATTTATTAATGATTCAGATATGTCGGAAAATAATCAGTTAAACTAGATTTTTTTATATTTATTAAATAGATTAGGTAATCCCAACCTATCTATAAATGATATAGAAAGTGCTAAAGAAATACTTGAGATTAAAGATTTTAATAAGGAAAATATAAATCAAATCAAAAGATTTGAAGATCAAATGGGTCAAGAATTTGATCAAGTTAAACAAATAATGCAATACTTCAAAATTGAAGATAAAGATACATTAAAACACTAAATCATAAATATAATAAATAAAAATTCAATGGACATAAGATTAAATAGGATTGAAATTCAATTGAATAAAATTGAAACAATTATTGAGTAACTAGGTAATAATTTTTCCATAAATATTTATGAGAAACTTTAAGAAAATTGAAGTCCAAAAAATTAATAATAACATGAAAGAATTGCTTATAATAATTCAAGAACATAATAAAATCCTATAGGATACAATAATATACTATAAAAATAAAAATATTGAAATTTAGTTTATGATAAGGCAAATATTTAATAAAATAAAGGGAAATAAAAAACTAATAAGTTTAAGAATGCTAAGTGAAAGCACTAATGGATTGAAAGAACTATGTGATAGAGATGAAGAATCTTATGATACATGTGAAGATGAGGATGTGTTTATGAATTTATAAGATATAAAAAAAAGAATCGAACATTTAAAGATAAATGAAACAAAGCTAAAAATTTTTAACAAAGTGAATTTGGCAACAGAGCCTCTTATATTAGAGAAGAGGTACCAACATATGAAAGACAATAAAGTCAATATTTTAAAACTAGCAAACTTAAGAGAGAATATAAAACTCCAACATAATATAAAGAAAGGCCAGCAAACTATTTAAGATATAGTTGTATGTATATTATTCTAAAGATAAAGATAAAATTATAATAAATTCGGTAAAATCTATGAAAATTACACTTGCATTTAATGGATTTGATAGAAATGAGGCTATAGAATTCCTTAAAACTTGGTTTACTAAAATAGTAGCACAATGTTTTATAAAATTCAATAATAATAATAATAATAATAAGAGAATTTTTAGGAAAAAACTGAAAAACCGATTTTCAACAAGAATTAAAAAGAAAAAAAATGAAAAATATAATGAAGATAGCTAGGCTTAAGATATGTGATATATGTTTCTTAAAAGATTACACCTATAATTTTGAAGAATTATATTATAAATGTGAATGTCGTGAAGAAGATCATATAGAGATCTATTTTAACAATTTATATTTTGTAAAGATCCCAAACCCATGAGGTAAAAAGATTATGCAAGAATATTTCAAAGAATATGAAGATAGTACAAATATTAATACTCTAGGTAATAGAATAGACTTGCACAAAATAGAATAAATGAGTGGTGCTCTGAAATAAGGGATAAAAGATTGATGAAAAAACAAAATCAAGGATTATGTTATTCAAAATTAGAAGAACCATCAAGATTATGTTGTTAAGATAAAACGTATAAATACTAGAAAAAATTCAACAAGGAGAAATTTTTTTAAACAAATAAAAATTAATATAAGAAAAATAAATATTAAAAAATTCTTTAAGAAAAATAAATATAAGGAAAAATATAAAGCAAAAATACTTAAAAAAATGTAAATGTTGGTTATGTAATGAAGAAGAGCATTATGCAAATGAATATCCTAAGAAAACTAAAGCAAACATTAAAATGTTTGAAGATTTTAATTAATTAGAATTAATCACTGATAACGAAGATATTAGTGACAATGATAGCATATATTATCTATCTAACGAGACTGTAAGTCGTTTGGTTCAAAATGAGTATAAAAAAAACCTCGAGATTAATAAAAGTGAATTGGAAATATCTATGACTTCGGTTAATAAATTAGCATAATGAACTGCTAACATAATCAAAAGAAGAAATATAATGTAATTTAGTGCAATTGTAAGTGAAGAACCAATCTAAATTAGTTACACACGAAGAAATATAAATATATCCTTTACTATTAAAATCAAATATAGAAGGATAAATCGATAGAATTAGATTTAGTGATAGGTATAAAATTGGATATATTCATATTGGAGGAATCCAAATTATGATAAAAACTTATTTTAAAGAAGGAATTAATAGTTCAGTAAACTTAGTTGTATTGGATAATAGGATAAAAGATCAAAAACATACACTCTTTAGAATAACACAAGGAAATCTTAGTTATAAAAAGTTAATCTTTAAAATAAATTATAAATATTCTATAAGTCTTAGAGATAAAAATATAAACAAGACTTTAACCTTAGGTTATGATTTTAAATATTTTGATATAATGCATAATAGATCATATCCATATAGCATAACATATGCCATAGAATATGCATTAACAAATTCGGCTAACAGTGAAATGTGCTGATAAAAAATTTATAGAAATAGACAAATTTTGTAATAAAGTTAGAAAAATAAAATCTCCTGAAATTCTAAGAGAAATTGATTTAATAGAGGAATGAGAAATGGATTTGAGCAGTTAACCTACTCTGATTAGAGAAAGAAATACTTTAAGTCAATATTATGAGTTACCAATGAAGATTAACGGAATAAAATTTGTCTTTCATTTCTTTATGGAACTGAATATGAAACATAAATAAGTTCTTTGTTATTAGGGATGAACTTTCTTGAAAATTTTTCTCCTTAACTGCATAGGAGATAGAAAGATATCTATAATAATTGAAGAAGTAAAACAAACACTATCAAGATATGTCTAATCTTTTTATAGTCCATATAAATATGATTATACCATATTATAAGCATAAGCTTGAATGAATCCATACTTTAATTGATACTAGTTCATGAGTTAGTCTAACTAATTTAAGGATATATCCAAAGTTTTATTAGAAGTATTATAAACCTTTAACAAGACAAGGAATAAATGGAGAATAAAATTCTCTTGAAACATGTAGAATCAAAACCTTAATGCAAATTGAAGATTATATATTAAACATACCAATATTATAGTCTTATGACCGTATGGGAGTAAATATACTTTTAGGAGTTAATTTTCTTTGTCAGTTCATTTATATAATGATTAACGAGACAAGTACCCTTAAAACACCATGTAATCATTCTATTACAAAATGAAGGATTTATTATCCCATTTGGTGAACAACTCAAAAATTATGTTTTTGAAGCAGCCATCGTAGTGATTTTAATATAAAAATCAATCAAATCATGATAGATTATGAAAAATATCTTAGAAAAAACTTGATAAAAACTTTGGTGAAAATCCAATTCAATTATGGAAAGCTGATAAAACCTATGCTAAAATTGAATTAAAGATTCAAACATAATCATAAGAGTCAAGCCTATGAGATAAAAACAAGAATATAGATTAGAATTTGATAAATAGATTAAAGAATTCTTAGATCTCAAAATTATTAGAGAATCTAAAAGTCTACATAGCAGCCTAGCCTTTATGGTTAGAAACCATGCAGAGATTAAGCGAGGAAAAGTTCGTATGGTCATTAACTATAAAAAGTTAAATAAATATATCAAGTTTGATGGATGCTTTTTATCTCATAAAGATATATTAATTACTTTTATAATTATAAAAAAGATATTTAGCAAATTTAATTGCAAATCTAGATTTTGGTAAATTAAGCTTGAAGAAGATAGTTTATCACTTACTGCTTTTAGTACACCTCAAAGGTAATATGAATGGATTGAGATGCCTTTTGGATTAAAAAATGCACCATAAATATTCTAAAGAAGGATGGATAAAATCTTTAAAGAATTTCACAAATTTTGCATTGTTTATGTCGATGATATATTAATATTTCAAATAATAAAGTAGGTCATATTAATCATTTAGTTTATTCTTCAGAAAAATATAAGAAACATGGAATATTATTTTCTAAAAAGAAAGTTGAGATAATAAAACCTAGAATAGAGTTTCTAGGGTTAATTATTGGTGAAACAGGAATTGAGATAAAACCTCATAATTCTTATATATATATATATATATATATATATATATATATATATATATATATATATTTATTTATTTATTTATTTATTTTCAGATAAATTAGAATCTAAAGAATAGATTCAAAGATTTCTAAGATATCTTAATTATGCTGAAGGTTTCATAGAAAACTTAGTAAATAAAAGACAATATTTACAATGATTATTAAAAAAGAATAATACAAAATCTTGGGAAGACCTTCATACCAAAGTTGTTAAAAGATTAGAAGAAAAATATAAAAATTTACTAAGATTAGGATTTCCAACATCCAGTGATAATTTAATTCTTAAAACTGATATATTTGATAACCACTAGGGTGCAGTATTAAAAACGGATTAAGAAAAGATTTATAGATATACCAGCATAATATTTAAACTCGTAGAAAATAATTATCATAGTAATTGAAAGAACTTTTAGCTATTAAAAATAAAATAGCTAAATTTACCTTCTTTTTATTACCAAAGAAGTTCAAAGTTAGATCTGATAACACTCAGGTCAAATGATTTATATTGAATAAATTACATAATTTATCACAATATAAAAGATTAATTAGATGACAGCAATTATTTACTGAATACGATTTGAAATTAAATATGGTAAATAATCTAACAATTATATTGCAGATTTCCTTAGTAGAGAATTCAATGGATAAACATCTATTTCAAATAATCAAAGGTATAATGATGTGCTCAAAAAGTCAAGAATTTCTTCTCAAAGGTAATAGAATAATTTATGATGGGTTTACCATGACTGATAAAGCCCATGAAGAATTGAACAAACTTTGTTTAGACAAAACTTTGCAAAATCATCCAAAATACAAACTTCAGAAGAATATATTGGTAAAATGCTAAAAAATTCTATTTTAAGGATTAATCTAAAGGTCAAATCACCTAGAATTCTTCACAGACTTCAAAGATCACCCATCTAGAGAATTTTCTCACAATTTACGATCTTAAAGATTGATATTTAAAGGGAGAGGGTTCCCAAAGCTCTTTACTGAGCTTAAAAGTCCAACAAAACAAAAGTAGACAGCTAATTTTGATGGCTAAAATTTCATAAAAAAGTGACTACACTTATGGCTATAAAAGAGTTAGTAAATTAACCTATGGGATCTATCCTAGTTAGGCTATAGTACTAGATCATTTAGGGTTGTACTCGAAGATTAATTTCATTTTTGGGGATGATCTTAAAGTGATAAAAGATCTGTTTAAATATAGTTTTCTTAACCTCATCTAAGTTAATAAAGATTACAAGAAATTAAAATTACTTCCCAAAACGAAAGAAAAAAAGTTATGATTGATCTCAAAATGATAAGTTAGAAAAAAAAATAATTTTTGTCAAATTTCTCACTACTTATCCTAAATATTGTGATAACAAGTGGTATCTAGCTCAACACATGATTTAAGTGGGATTAGCAGCAAGAAAGTTAGTCTAACAATTGATTTAGATAATGTTTATAATGATTATGATCTTGATTTGTTTGAGTCTAGAGCCGTCAGTAGTAAAAGGGCAATTGGGACGGAGGTATGAACAGGTCAAAATGGTTAGCAAGGAAAATGTGTGGCTTCACGAAACCATACAAGAACATATAATCTTCTCTATGAGTAGAAAAGAAAGTAATTTAGCAAAGCAAAAGAAAAAAAATGATATATGAAAATCATGTGGAATCTAGTCTACCGGTACACCATGAGATATGTAAGGTGCTAAAGCATCAATTATCATGTGGCTTTTGCTGTGAAAAATCCAAAGGAGGGCCCAACGGGAAAGACATGTCAGTGGATGAGGAGTTGATAATAGGGATGTGACGAGGTCTACAGTAAAGACAAAAGATGCTAGTATAAAGCATCAATAATTCAAGAGAAAAGGACAAAGTATCAAAATGCTTATCTTAATATGAAAAAATTTGTCTAAAAGGGGTCATCTTGTTTTCAGGGAATCTAGGATTCACTTAAAAAATGTGACAATTATCATGTAAAGAAGGTATAACCTTATCTCTTCAAGTGTACAAATAAAAGGATGTAAGAAGGAAAGGGCTTCGATCTTATCTTGTCCTTAATCTCTCAGAAAATTCCTATTTGTAATCTATTGTAAATATTCAAATTATGAAAAAAATAAAAACTCTTTGGGTGAAATTATCATCTACCATATATCTTATATATTCTAAAAATACATCAAGTATCTTATATATTTTAAAAATATATCAAGTATCTAATCTCTCAGAATAACTATCATTTGTAATCTATTGTAGATATTCAAATTATGAAATAAATAAAAACTATTTGAGTGAAATTATCATCTACCATATGTCTTATATATTTTAAAAATATATCAAGTATCTTATATGTTAATACTTGTGTTAAATCAAGAAGATTTCATATTGCTAAGCACTCTTCTAGAGACACTTGCAAGGAAATCACTCAAGCAAATCCTTTTAGTCCATAAAGCAGTGTATTGTATTGGGTCTCATGGACTAGTCGAGGAGGTGATTTTACAAGATGTATGGAGCTATGGAGATGCTGGACCTCTCTATGTTTCGAGGCAATTAGCATGTTCATCTCATAACTATGAGGGATAATACACTGATTAGTAATATTAAACTATCTTCTTATATTTAGAAACAAACGGAAGCATGTTGGACCATAATTGTTTATAAAATTTTTATGAGATTTAAGATGATAAAAGTAACTCAAAATTCATAAAATGTGGAAAGATCAGTTATTAAGTTTATTGATACTATTGATAATTTAGATTTTAGTCAAGAATACCAAATCATCCATGCAATTTCTATGATTAAAGGTCATTTAAACCTCAAAAAACTTTGGTATAAAATATGAAAATGATAAACATTGAAGATGAACATGAAATATTTGATACTTTGAAGAAGAAAACATTATAGCTTTAATAGAATCGATCATAACAAGTCTTGAAGTAATTTAAGGTAGGTGCAGAACTAATAACAAGACATAAAATCGCACATAATAAACAATAATAACAATCATATGAGCCTTTTAATTCAAAATATTGAATTCAGATTACAATATGTTTACAAAAGCTTAGATGAAATGCACTTTGCCTAAGATGATAGTTTAAACATATATATAAATATGTTGGAAGAAAAAATTTAGTCAATGTCTCAAGAATAACAAATAATAGTGAATGTATCATCTAATTTAAAATTTATAGATCTCTATAAATATGATAATCATATGGATTTATATAAAAATATAATTAAAACTTTAAAGGTTTTAAAAATAAATGTAGAAGAGGTGGAAAAAAAATTGGTCAGTTATTCAAAATTAACCTTACAACAAAAAATTTAGTAAAAATTACAAAATGGTCATTGTTATGCTAAATGTTGTAAGCATGTCACCATTGTTTTTTTCCCCCACAAATAATGCTTCACTTCTTTTTTTCTTTTCCTTTTCTTTGCTTATAATTGTAGTTTTTCTTCCATATGTTTACATACGAACCCTATTTCTATGTTTTTGTATTTTAATTATGAACTAAAACCGTTAAACTCATGTTTTATAATTTTTAAGGGATCAAGTTTTCTAGTCTAAGCAAATAAATAGTTGAATTAAAGAAAAAAAATGCGTTGCCTTTAATTATAAATTACATTATGGAAATTTTTATAATTAAAACTTTTATTAGAACATGAGTAGAGCACTTACCTCTTGTGGTGCAAATAATCCCGCCATGTAGTTTAAAGAGAGAAAATTATTTTTACTTTTAGAAAATTTGGATTTATTGGGATTGATGAGATAAAATATGGGATTCAAATATTCAAATTTTAATTTATTCTTTGATTATTTTTAAAATTCTCGCAGCAGCCCATGAGGCTGGGTATGATATACGCTAATCAACTTGATAGCTAAAATGTGTCGTAAGAAAATGAGTCGTGTCATATAACATATATAAATCAAGAACCGGATTTAACAAATTTATCCATGGCATTTTTGCCAACTCTTGATTCTTTGGGAAAGCTACAGATTTAAAGTCGTTTCTAAGCGTTAATGCCGGAATTCTAATTCTTTAACCTTTATCTAGGATACTCTGATTTTGCTTTTATTTTTTTACATTTTTCTTCTTTTAATTTTAGTATTTTATTTTCAATAAGTTCGTTTAATTTTTTTTTTTAATTTTTACCCAGTTTTCAGTAGTTTTATTATTTCTGTTGCAGTTTGGCTTGTTATAAATGAAAATTCTAACAAAACAAATCGGTCCAAAAATCTAAAACTTTTATTCTTTTAACTTTTAGTATTTTATTTTATTAGCCGATTAGTTTATTTAGAATTTTAATTTTTTAAAATTTTAAGTAATTTTTATTTTTATTTCGGTTCAAATTTCTTATTAATTAAAACCAACAAATTGGTTCTTAAAAAGCTAAACCGACATAAACCCATTACTAGAAAAAAAAAATAATAATCAAACAATAAACCATCTTGCCTCATGGGGTGTGTGCAATTTTGTTCACCCCTATTTAGGGTGTGTTTGGTATTAAGATTTGGTAGCTGTATCTTAAAAAGTATATTACTAAAGTGTTTGATAAACATTAGCTGTTGTAGTTTAGAAACTTTATTAATATGATTTTTTATTTGTATAATAAAAAATCTACTATATCTTTAATAATTTTGTCAAAATTATTATTTAAAAAATATATTTACTATATATTACTAACTTTTATTTCTTAATTATAATTTTTTTTCATAGCAACTATAGCTTAAAAGGTATAGCAAGTCAATCCCAAATATAACCATAGAAGTTAGAGAGACTAATATGGTGTGATCAAGGGCATAGTGAATTCTTTTCGGGTCTCTTTACATTTTAAATATAAAATAGTATAATAAAATTTTCACAACTTTTTTCAATCTTTTTTTTTTAAAACAAAGATTTCATAGCAAAAACTAGAGCACACCATAAATTTACTATAGAATGGTTTACAATGCTTTGTATAAACTATTTGAGAATTACAAATCTTTTAATAAATTTAAAAAGGAAAAGAGAAAAAGTATGACACTTCCAAAAGTTGCTTAAAAGATAAACCCAATTAATTTTATTAATGGCTATACAAACTCTTTTTTTTTTAATGATTATACTCTTTGATTATAGTCAAAATAAATATAAAAATAGTAATGAGATAGATATAATAAATAAAATATCATTTAATACAAGTAAAAATTACAATAAGTATAATTAATAAAATAACATATATACAATGAAAATTATTTTTTAATATTAAGTTATTATTAGTCTATTCCAACTAATTTTATTAATACTATAATCTTTTAATCCAGAAATTGGCTTTAAGATTTATAGCAATATAGAAATAATATAAAAAAATATAAATTTTGTAATTATTTTGAATGCTAAATAATCTTACTTAATTTTAAACTACTTTAAAAATAAGCATGATATACATTAAGGTGAGGCTATTTGCACTTTAAAAATTCTTTGAAAACTCTTATTTTAATAAATTATTTTATTACAATAAAACTCATCATATAAATTACTAATAATGACTTTCTCTTATAAACTAACAAAATATAATTACTCTGAACACTCATAAACATACTTCATATTAAATATATAATTCTCTTGCCATAAACCCTAAATTTTATTTCCAATATTTTAAGCAATATTTAATTAAAAAAAGCAAATCAATACTTTTAATATATTTTGAATATATTTTTGCTTTCTAATTTAAAAAAGAAAAGTATTTTTTTATAGTCTTCTCCTTCTTCTTTGTCTTCTTCTTCTTCTTCCTCCTCATATTAATATTCTTCTCTTTCTTCGTCTGCTTCATCTTCTTCTTCTATTTTTTTTTTTGGTTCCAAAATGATGTTTTTCTTCAATTGTTAGGTTAAAAAAATTGAGTGTAAAAGTAAAACAAAAATTGATCATATTCTTTAATAGAAAAAATTATAACTAAAACTTACGTCAAAAATTTATTTAGAACCTAATTTGATTCTTTTTTGTTTATACTAAATTATTATTAATTCATTTTGGATGTGCTAAATAGTTTGTTTGGTGTTTTGAGTAAATTAATTTAACTAGTTTAAGTAAGATCTCTTTTGGTATTTTAAAGAGTGCATAAAGTAAAATTTAATATTTAATTTAACACATAAGTGTATAGAGTAATAGAGTGTTCAAAATAATTTTTAGACTATAAATAGCTTCACTCTATATGTTAAAAGAATTAATGAGTGTTAATAGGAATATATCTAAAAAATAGGGTCTTCTTAATATTTTGTCAATAAAATACATAATATATATAAACAAAAATAATACACTAGACTTAACAAAAACATACTTAAAACATTTGGACTTTCCTAAAATATGGGGATATAGGAACCACCTAATTTGCCTAGCTCTTGAGCCACTCGTGACGAGAGAAAGGTTTAAAACATGAACTAATTTTTAATTCTTATATTTATTTCACATTCTTCTCAGCTAAAAATGCCGACTATTTTTTCATATTTCTTTTATAATTTTTTTGTTGAGTTAAATTCAAGGGTGAAACTATGTCGTGGCCTGGGGGTTGGGTTGAAAATTTAATTAAAAAATATAAGGGTGCTATTGAAATTTGGCCGGTATTCATTTTGTTCCCTTTAGTTTACGTATGCTTTATTCAGGCCTCTTTAGTTTGTATTTTTATAATTTTGACCCTATTGAATTTAAATACTGTGTAATATATATTAGTATTCATAACGTTTCCTTTGTTTTTCTCCTTTTTTTTGTATCAGTCTTATTTCTTCAAGAGGCAAAGAATATATAATTTATTTGAATTGACTTAAATAAAAATTAAAGTACGAGATCCTAATTTGAGAGAATATTCAATTCTAATTCAATGGCTCTTTTTTTTTCTTTTTAAAATCTGAAAAAATCTAAACATGATAGGCCCCACCATGTGCAGATTTTATGAGTAGTCCAGTGACTCTTATTGTGATTCCATACTTTGACTAAAATGGAGGATCCCTCGTTGAAACCTAACTCTCATAATATATATATTCTCATTCATAAACATAAATAAGAAACAATGATCATGTCAAATATAAATAAGATAACTATACACATTTCAAATAATTGGTCTCATGCAAGCCAACCATTGGATTGCGTAGATCAAAAAATGAAAATTTGCATCTCAATTTAAGATGTCCGAAGAACTATTAGCATTGTAATGATATAAAACATTATTGCAATATAATTTAAGTGAAAAGACAGGTTACCTGAATGAACTTGTTGCTGTACGTAGCTTCCTCAAATGTTTATTAATTAGGGAGAAACCAACCTACAACAAGCTGAAGGCAAAAAAATATCACTTTTTGAATGATATTATCCTTTTCAATTTGTGGAAAAGAACCATGAAGGAAAAAAATGAGATTGAGAATCACAATGAAACATCAGGTACATTATGAAAGCAAGTAATGTAGCCAATAATAGATGAAGCAATTAATCAAATGATGCAACAACATGATAATTAATCAATAAAAGGAGAGAATCTGTTTTGAAGTTATTAAGTAACAATATGTGATTACATTACATTAATTCTTCACTGTGGTTCAGAATTATAGATTCCTATTCTTATAAAATGTCTCCATCTTTGTAAAAAGGCCAAAATAATTGGATAATTACATTTGAACTTTGACGGCACTACCTTAATTTGTGCCACTGTATTTTAAATTGTTAGAAAATCAGTGCTTTGTTGTATTTTAAGGTTAGATTGTACAAAACTAAATTTACTCAAGAAAAGAAACAGATATGTATATGTGGGCTAGTGTTACATTTCATCACCGATCCTCCACTACCACAAACATCATTTTAGATGTTTAAATATTTTTTAATGTTTAATTAATTAAACTGGTTTTATTGAGTTCAGTGATTAAACTTAATATATTTCCTATATACAATGACAAATAATTCAATCACACTAGGGGCAAAGATTTCTGTAGAAAGAATCATTTCTGGTCCCCCAAAAAAGAAGTTCATATGATGAAAAATAAATTCTAATTCATTTGCAACTCCTTGCAAACACAAAATGGCTCAAAAAGAAGAAGTGTTATCATGGAAAAAAATGATTTAAAAATATGACTGTTGGATATTATCTGACCTAAAAGAAAACAGTAAAAGATAGTGTTGTTAATTTAAAATGAGTGTACAAATTTTTGTTAATTTAAAATGAGTGTACAAATTTCGAGTTATTGGCCTCAAGCAATCCAATAAAGGATAGAGTTGTTTGGTAACAATAAATACTATTTTTGTAGTAAAAAATTTTAAACATTGGGTTGCACGGATCAATGACAAAAATTTATATCACAATTTAAGATGTTCAAAGAAATAATAATGAACAATTCAAAATATAAATTTAAGTTGTTGATTTGAAATGGTTTTACAAATTTTGAGTCAGTTGGTCTCTTGCAATTTAATACTAATAGATATAATTTATTGGTAGCAATAAATACTATATTTTGCCTAAAAATTTCAACCGTTGGATTGCTCAAATCAATGAATGAAAATTTGCATGTCATTGTAAATGTTTGAAGAGCAAATAGCATTACAGATAAAATAAATATAATCTAAAAGAAAAGATAACTTACTCGAAAGAATTAGTTGTTGTAGCCTCATCAAATATATGTTAAGGGGGAGAAACCAATAAGCCTGAAGGAGAAACAGGATTACTTTTTGCTGAATGATAATGATCTTTGTGATTTTTTGAAAAATAAAAAAGGGTCAAGGATCATAAAGGAATATTAGCTTATGGAAGTAGAGATTAATGTAGCCAATAGCAAATGGAGCAAAGTATCAAATGGAAAGTAATCACTAAAAGAGAGAATCTATTTTCAAATAATTAAGCAAAAACATGTGACTAAATCAAATTAGTTCTTTATAAAGAAAAATGGTTTTCGTAAGAAAATGATTTAAAAATATGAATGTTGGATCTTATCTGAGCTAATATAAAAGAAACCAGCAGTGCAATATCATCTATAAGAGAAGATATCTAATTACCTCAACAAATAGGTTGCTGCAGCTTTCTTCTTTTCAATTTTGGTTAGACTCAAAATCAAGAAGCAATCAAGGCAAAACAAATAATATAAGTTCTTTAATTTGCAGGATGTAAATTGTCTTTATGAGTAATTAATAGAAACCAATGTAAGAACTAATCACGACTGACATGCTTGCTCTCTCTCTCTCTCTCTATATATATATATAACAATAGAAGTGGAGAATTAATGTAGCCAAAACCAACAATATATATATTGATATGATGAAGCAAGGAATCATGCACATCTCAAGCAAGATAATGAATCAAGGAAAAGGAAAGAATGTAGCTAGTTTGAAGTCTTAACTAAGCAAGAATATGTCAATTACATAAAATTGATTACTTATTGAAGCAGAAAAGTATATATTGCTCTACGTAATATCATGTGTTCATCTCTATGCAAAGGCCTAATTAACTAAAGTACGTATTTTTTTTTTCCCTCAATCTTTGCATAAATAGTCACATAACTGCTTTAGTTTTATAAATAGTTGTACATACCTTTTTTTGATAATTATATCCTCAGATTATAGTTGAGACTTTTATGATAAATACAAATAGAATACTAAGATAAAAATAATAAATAAAATAGCATATTAATAAAATAAATATTAAAATGAAAGCAAAACTGATTATTAATTTAATCAAAAGTCAAGTTTTAAACTCATGCTCATGGAATTAACCTCTTTTGGTTAACCCACAAAAAAAAGAATAAAGATCGATCTATGAGAAAGCTAATTCAATTCGACATACTAGATTCAAAAACCCGGGACACCAAAAGAATTGATTGCCGAGCCGAGCCGTATGAGGCGGGAAACTCTCAAGTACGGTTCGAAGGAAAGGAATTGACCCACCTATTCGACCGGGGAACAGTCGTTCGACGTGGAGATTCTGAAATTACGGATGCTTGGTTCAATCAAGCTGCCGAGTATTGGAAACAAGTTATTGCGCTTACTCCTGGTAATTATATTCAAGCACGTAATTGGTTGAAGATCACGGACGTTCGAATAAGAAACTCTCTGCTTATTTATTTAGAATTTTATTTATTTAGAATTTCGATATCTATTTTCGTTTGGTATAATTAAAAATTAATTGTATGTTAGCCCTATTAGTGGAATATAAAATGGATCATTTATCTGGTAAGAAACAATCAAGAAATTTCATTATATCCTTTCTAAGATCGTTCTATTTCATCTGGGATTTCGTAGGGATAAACGATACAGGGATATAGTAGAAAATGTATTTTTCTCCTATTCTATTCAAATTAATATTAATAAAAGAGACCCCTCGTAGGAATGTCTCTTATCCTAGTAATAACTAATGACTGCTTGGAATAAAGTAATATGTTCTATATACGCCATTAAAGTAGCAGCTTCATTTCAGGACTTCTAATTGAAATATGAATACACTAAGGTTGTACAAAAAAAAAGGTTTTTGACAAATTTTAAGCCCACAAAAGGTTTTAGAAGATTAAAAAAGATTCAAAGGGTCCGTTGAGCGCCTCCTGGATATGTCATAATAGATCCGATCCCTGTTTTATGCACTCTTATGCATATGCACTGGTTAGAGGAGATATTAAAGCCGCTTGGCATTAGCTTTCTGACCAGAGAGAACTACTATACCAAAGGCTGGTGACTGAGTAGCATGTCAACGGACACTGAAAGGAGTGATTAAAAAAATTTCCATACTTTAACAAGTAAGCAAGTAAACTACCATTCTAACTTTCTAAGGAAAATGACTGACTCTCTTCCACTCCGTCTATTGCTATTACGAGGATTCTTTGTGGTTCCTCTAGAGCCAAGCAAGAAAGGTAGGGCGTGGTGATTTCTTTGTTTATTGCAAAGATTATAGAATCAATTGTATCATTCTTATCAACCGAGCAGGACTTCGTCCTTTCAGAAGCAGTCAATTCCACTACAGGATTCAGCCAATTGTCTTGATCGTGGGATATCATTGAGAAATAAGAATCAGTGTTATCAAAAGAGTTCCTGCGATTATTTCTAGTATGGAATGAGTTATTCATCCACTTCGGTATCTTGAAATAAATAAAGCGGATGGTATCTTTGGAACGACAATTGGTATCTTTATTACATTAGCTAAAACTTATTTGTTCTTGTTCATTTCTATTACAACAAGGTGGACTTTACCGAGACTAAGAATGGACCAATTATTAAATCTTGGCTGGAAATTTCTTTTACCTATTTCTCTCGTTTATGGTCTTGATGAAGTAATGACAGGTGAATTAGTATAATTTGAAGAGAGTACAATAGGCATTGCTATGAATATATATATATATATATAATGATAATGCAAATTATTTTTAATATTAAGTTATTATCAATATGTGCCAATATATTTTATAAAAACCTAATCCGGTAATCCAAAAATTAATTTTAAACTTATGTTAATATGGGCATAATATTAAAAAAAATTAATATAAAAATATTATAAATAAAATATTTAATATCAATTTTGTAAGTTATTTTGAATACTAAATATAATTATTTTATATTATTAATCTATGAAAAAAAGTTATTAATATTAAAACAAAACTAACAGGTTAATAATATTAAAATTATTTTGTTATTGAAAATAATTTATAAAATAATTAATAATTTAAATATTAAATATTTTATCTGCACTTGTTATAGAATTTATTTAAAGTCAATTAAATTTAATGTTGTTATAATTTTGTTTAATATTGAACAATTATTTATATGTGATCATCTAAGCAAACTTTAGCGGTGTGGGTGATTTTTTTTTTTAATTTCTAATGTCCTAATGATGCATATATACAATTGGACAATAGTTATACTCTTCTTAATTTAGTTACAAATTATCTCAACTTTGTAAGTGTATGTATGAGTATTCATTCACTAAATTTTTTTTGTTATTATTTTACTTTTAGAGTTAATTTGATAAAATTAACATTTTTTCTATTTTCGTTATTGTCTCCAAGAATGTTGCAAGGATATCAATGTAAATGTAAAGAAAACATTTGGGCCGGAGTATACATAATTAACAACAGAGATGTCTTAAAGTACTTTTTAAAATATAAAAACTAAATCAATATTTTAAAATATAAAGATTAAACAAAAATTTTGGTAGTTTTTGTTTTTTATTTGAAATCTGAATAGATCCGAATATTACTGAAGTTTGAATAAGTTTGAATGCATATGTTTGAAAAATATGTTTATCTTTTATTCTTTGACGTCTGAATATAAGTAGTAAATCTGTTTGTTATTATAAGTTCAAAACATTTTATTTCTAATATTTTTACATTTATGACTTTGAAAATATTATATATACTTGAAGTTTAAATAAGTATATATTTATAATGTTTTCTAGTACTATAATTTTTATATGTTATAAATATTTATAAGATAAGCATTTAATATATAATTTATGAAAAATAATTTTGATAACATTAATTTTTACAATTTAATGTAATATTTATACATAAAAAGTTGTTATTTAATAATAAAAGAATTTGTTTAAACTTCAAATTGAATGTGTGTGAAGTATTTAATACTAAGTACAATTTAAAATCAAGTACAATTATAATATAACATCTAATAGCTACGTAAAAAATATATATATTTAATGAGATTATTTATGAGAAAAATAATAATTTTTCATTCAGATAAAAGTCATGAAATTTTTTCTTTTTCATTCAGATGAAAATATCTTATAATAATACTTTAGATATAAAAACAAAAAAAAATCAAAACATCTTAAATTAAATTAAAATTTCTGACAAAAAAAAAAAGAACCACTTAGTTTATCACATATGCAACACCATTCAAGGTTCGAGAATAATGGAGACCATCATTGTTGTGATCACCGAATGAAGTTGAAGATCTACGATCAAGTAAAGGAGCTATTCAAAAAACTTTAAAAGATCTAAATTACACAAATGAATTGAATAATTTAATGTTTAATTTTCTTTAATCACATGCATCGCCGAAAATGTTACAATAAGTGCAATTACATACTTGCCGCTAGAATAGGTACGGTCAATGATTATAGTAATTAAGTTTCCTTTAATAAATTTTTCTCATTTTCACAATGAGACCATTTGGTTTTCTTTTTCTGCAACTTCTCCTCAAGTTGCTATATCTCTTTTTCTCTGCCACCTGCCTCTCTTATTTATTATTATTAACTCATGAACTTTAAAGTTCGAACTCATGACTTTATCTTTAAAGTTTTCCTAATACACAAATGTGAGGATGTCTTTTTTTTTTTTTAATTTTCTTGCCCTATTTAGTAAATTTAATTTTATCACTTTAGACAAGCATTTTTTTAGCCCTTATCATATCCAATATGAGGATCTTAATTCCTTGTATTTTAATTTTTGTGAATTAATGAGCAAAGCCTCAATTCTGGATTATGGATTTTAGGACATAATAGTCTTGAAATAAAACTTATTTGCAATTGATTTTTATTGAATTTGGCTTTGAAATGGCCTTTATATTAATGCATCTATTTAAGCGCTTAGAAATTTCATGATCTTTGCATTTTTAATTTATTTTATAAAAATTAAAGATTGAGGGCTGGTCATTTATATTTCTGTATTGTCAGAATAAAACCTTTCGATTCTTTGAGTAGAATAGATTGTTACTATTTTTATATGAGTATAACGTTCACAAGAGCTCAATCTTTAATGATAGATTATGGCGGTTAAATTACAGAGTTAAAATTATCATTGTGATAGTCGAGAGGTAAATAAATTAGACTATAAATTGGGATCAAAATTAATCCTTTTGTCAATTTTTCGAAGTTTAAAGGGCTGCGGAAAGACATAGAGTTTTTTAAGGATTGGAATATCAAGTGCTAGATATCACACACAGTCGGAAAATAAATTTTGATCAAATTAAAGAACTCCACTTGCATATCAGACAGATTCTGCCACGTCAAAACCTTCTGCACGTACCGAAATCATACCCGCTATGAAATGTCACCCAATGGATGCTATCTATCATTCACAACAAGAACTTCACATTAAAAACATTAATTTGACAGAAAACTGCACAATTTCATAAAAATTTTACGAACTTCACATGAATAAAAATGTAATAAATTTACAATAACGTGGAATCTCACCTTGAAATTGGGAAAATTGAAGAATCAAATGAAAGATCTCAAAAGGATAATGCAAATTCTAGAGAGAGAAACGTGTTGGAAAAATATGGTCTTTAAAACATATTTATATTTATTGTAATAAATATATCTCTGATTAATAAAATAAAATGAGGTATTTTATTTATGTATTTTTATTGCATTAATATTTTGAGTAAAGTCCATTTAATTATATTATATGTATTTATGCGATCACCATGTGGATTCGCAGAAAACATAAATACAAGTTATCTTATAATTAAATAAATTAAGTTCACAGTTGATAAATAAAGTTGGGCACTTTATTTAGGTATAGACTGTAATAAATTCATTGAGTGATTTGTCTTAATAATGTATGAATTTATTGATATAGTATGACTACATTGAACTGGATCGCATATGAGATTTAATTAACCTAATAATAACTATCAGACTTATTAAATCTCATAGGCATTGATTTATTGTAATCTTAATCTTGAGTTAGTTATAATTTCATGATTGTAGTTGTTATTTCATTTGAGTTACCAATGGGTACGACATACACATGTAGTCAAGATTATCCGGTATCATAGTGGGAGCAATTACAAGTATTGAAATTATAGATTAACAATATAGAATTTGTACGACACATCTCTTGATGGGTTTTCAGTAATTGATCATAGAATTCTCTGGCCAGAGTGTGTCAACATAAATAAGTATGTTGAAAATGATCATTAGAGAAAACCAGTAAGTATCAAGGAATAAGATATAATTAAATTGATTGGACAGTTGAGATATCAATTTAAATTAACGATGTGATACAAAGAATTGTGCAGTAATCAATGTGGGTTGGGCGAATTATTATTCGAGCATACAATTATGGAGGTCAGTTCTAATCTTATAGTAGAATAGAATTAGAATTAAATAATTATATTTATTTAATTACAAATTTAATTATTGTAACCACTGTTGTATGTTCCCAAATGATCCCCAGGTTAATTGACAACATCATCACTAGACCCAAAAGTAAGAAAAACTGGCATATTAGGTGAAAATCATAATTATAATATTTATTAAAGCCTAATATATTATATTCAAGTGTAAAAAGGGGCTTGTGATATTTTACAAAGTGGTCTCCTAGTTAGTTACACATTCTATCCTAGAGATAGTATTTAATTTAAATATTTAAATTAAAAGAGGAATTTTATTTTAAATAGGAATTCTAATCCTAACATACTATGATTTTTTATAAGATATTATAAAATGGGTATTATTCTCTTAAAAAGAATAGAAGATAATTCCAGTGCTTTTGAGAAAAATACAGAAGACATCTAAGATAAGCCAGTTGTGATTCCTAGTGGTGAAACAGACGCTACATGTTCAGTGTTGATCAATCTTGAGTCATAGCCAGAAAGATCGTTTGGAGACGGATCTACAACTCTCAATTGTTCATCTTCTCAAAACATCAAGGTACGAATATCTTGATTACTTAATTCTTATATGTTGTATGAGATCGATCCTAAAAGATTGTAATTAAAAAATTAAAAAACCTAATTTTATCCCTACAAAACGAACATTCTAGAGCAAAGAAAATATTGAGGCTATTTCTCTAGGGTTTCACAGGAAGAAAAAGGATAGATTTTTGGGCTGTATTTTGTTTGTTTGTTTGTTTTTAATTTTTGTGCTCACCTCTCATGAAGATGATAAGAGAGAGAAATGGAAAATCGAATATTTTTTTTTTAATAAAAATGAAGATGACAAAAGAATTTGGATATGTAAATTTTCTTTTTGAAGATTTTTCATTTTCTTTGTAAAAGTAAAATTGAATTAAAAGTAATATTCACAGCTGAATTTATCCATAATTTTTTAAATTATTGTTAGTTTAGAGACAAGGACATTATTGTGAATTAGCTTATATTTGTTCGAAAGTTGTTCTCCAATTATAATTTTCTTTTAAAATGTATATTCTAAAAGTTTCTAATGTTTGTCCTATTTTATTCTGTCATAATTATCAAGTTAATACAAAATAAGCATGATATTAAATGAGTTGTCATTTTCAAAAAAATAATAATTATATATATATATATATATGTGTGTGTGTGGGGGCGGCGAGTGAGGCGTGCAGCACATGTGTGTGCGTGTGTGAAAAAAAATCTCTCACAGAATATATAATGTGGTGAAACCTTTGTGTTTGTGTGTGAATATTCAGTATCAATTAGGACTGTTTGACAAATTTAGTGGCAACTATTTTTATGGTACAAGAGGGACCTACCCAACACTTAGGTTAAACAATAACGAGGAAATGTAATAACAAAAATGAGCGAACGCAGTCCCTATGCCATCTAAGCAACCAATATTTCATGCCAGAAATGGAAATCAAGGGGGAGATTAAGATCTAGGGCTTAGCAAAATCATGTTCGAATCAATCCGATCAGATTTTGAGTTGATTGGTACTGGAAAAAAATTTATCCAAACTTAATTTGAATATGCAACCCGATTCGATTCAAACATATTCAGATTGAATCGGGTCATAAATTCGGATTAGATCGGATACAATACGAATTAGATATGGTTTAGAATAATTTGGGTCAAATCGGATAACTGAATTAAATTGGGTGTAGAAAGCCAATTATGATCAAGCAAGCAAGATACTGGTGTAGAAAGCTAATTATGATCAAGCAACAAGGCACACACAGTCTACAAGTTATTTAGCTGAAAGAAAATGAAAAATTCATTCCCTATTGTCTTGGAAAAAATTAATATATATATGAAGAAACATTCCCATTTAAAAAAATGAGACTTAACAACAAAGCCAAGCCTAAGCATTCCATACAGAAGAAGAAGCAACATGCTGGCATCCATATAAATACAATTGGAGATGGGTAAGAAAAAGCCTAAACAACCACTGAAAATAAAATTTACATTAAAGTTGAGTGGAGCTTAAAGGAACTTGAAAGAACTTGGTGATGGTGGAGCAATGGAGCAGCAGATCATCTTGGCGTGGCGGTGACTACTGGCGTTGGTGGCTGCATTTACAGGCTGCCTTGCGTATGAGTCTACTCTGAGTTCGCGAAGGTGGTGTGCTGCCTGCTACCGCTTTGCTATTGCCGATGTATGTGTGTGAAGCCATGAAATCGTGAACTGTGAGGGTGAGAAAGTGCGGCGTGGGGCTGTGAAGGCTGAAGAGAAGAAGAGCGACAATGACTCAGTGAGAAAGAAGATAGGATTTGTGATTTTTTTTTATTTGTTTATTTTTTTTTAAATTTTTATATTTATTTCTTTAGTCAATCCGATCGAATTGGCTAAATTGCATCTGATCGGATTAGGTGCACATTTCGATCTGATCCTAACTCGATATGTTTTGGATTGTATCGGTTCAGTTTATTTACCCACCTCTATTGAGAGCCATGCCCGCAAGGAAGTCGGCAGCGAAATTCGCTTTCCCACACACATGATGCACGGAAACACTACTTAGCAAATCTTTGACTCCCCAAATTAATGAGGAAATAGCGTTACGTTGCACATTGGGATCTGAGTCACAACTATTAAGGCAAAAGCAAAACCCAATATAAAGACAAATAACTAATTATTTAAAGGTAACATTCAGAAATTCGTGAGTTTTTTTTTTTATCAAATGATGCGTATTAATTACGATTAAGAAGAACTTGGAAACACTATACATATTTATATACAAAATCAGCACGATGCATTATTTAATTATTTAAATTATTTACATCTACTTTGGTGCTCAAATCAATTGAGAGGTTTATTCTTGAACCCATGGTTACTTATCCTGCAAAAATAGAACAAGTTGCAAAAACATTGCTGGACAAAACCATGCAGCAATGATCAAATTGAAATGGAATTTAATAGAGAACGAGGTACGCTCGGAATTGAAAATTACCTGAGATGAGTTGCTGCGTTATACATATTGGGTGCCATTTATTCTAAACCACCACAAACTTACAGTAAGGTTTAAGGACATCCTTGGCATTGGTTTGATCCCACTCCAATGATTCCCACAATTCTTCCTTTGTCTTGATAACTTCAAGCGCAGGGGGTGGAGATGGTTGCCCATTATCAAGCAGAGGAAGCGAAAGAGAGAGCCGCTTCAATTTGGGGCAGTTATACACTTCAATTTCTTGGAGAGAATTACAAACCAATACCGCATTACCGCCGCAGACGCTCTTAAATTCTCGCAAGTGCAGAAGATGCAACTTCTTCAGTCTAGGAAGTGTAACATTAATGATGGTATTTGTTCCCTCTTTCCCAGTTCCTTCATTATCGACCGCTACTATCTCCTCGATTCTAGAGCAAAAAACGACTTTGAGATATTCCAAGTTTTGGAGGGCAGGCAATAACTGAAGTGAGAACAACTTCTCTAAATTAGGACATTTTGAAAACGAAAGAACTTTAAGATCATGTGAAAACTTGCCAATGTTAACTATTCCTTTTTCTCTGGGCAAAACATCATTTAAGCTTGTAACATCCCGGATGAAAAACATTGATAGATATTGAAAGTCTTCTGGGAGCTGGAGCACAATGGGATCTGCTCTTATTTTGCAACCGGCTAACGATACTGCTTTATTTACTTCACTTCCCTGAAAATACCTACTACTAATCGGCAAACGATTCAAGAAAAATTGCTGCAGAGAAAGATGACAAATTTTCGATCCTCGACCTTCAGAAGATTTAACATATATGTTGAAATCATTGAGTTCAGAAAACTCGCCTTCAAAAGTGTCCAATCTATTACTCAATCTAGCTGCCTCTTCCACTGTGTCTTGAAAAGTTTCTGATCCTAAATTTAATCTCATTCTGTAAAGACTACGCAGTCTAGGTAATGTACCAGCTGGTAACTTCAACTTCTTTGAATAAAGATTAAGATGAACAAGTTTTTCCAACATTTCCATACTTTCAGGGACTTGTTGTATACATGTACCTTCAAGGTCCAAGTACTGGAGAGCCAACAGCTTTGCAAAGAAGGAACTCGTTCTATTCTTCGACAACCCCGAAGCAACAACGATCTGAGATTCATCAAGTCAGAGACGGAATTTGGCAAGACCTCAATAAGAGTGTAAGAAAGATTGAGAACCTTCAAACCGTGCATGTGTACAAAGAAACATTCAGGAATCTTCGTTAAACCTGGATTCCCCATAAACCACCAACGTAAATCTTCATTTCTTTGTAGTAACAAAGTTGAAAGAATTTCACAATAAGGGGATATATTTGAAGGGATTTCATTCCCCATCAGTGAAACTCTCTCGAGATTCTCTTTCCATTCTTGTTCACCTGGGAATTCTAGTAAATGTGTGCCAGCTTTCACCATGAATAAAGGACTCTCACTTGTAATGCGTAACGCCATGTCTCTTATAAGATCATGCATCTTCACAAAACCTCCACCTTCGGCGTTCTCCAATAAGCAACAATTTACAAGTCTGTTTAATATGGTATGGCCTCTGTCATATTTTGCCTGGAAGTTGTTCACTTCCTCTATAAATCCTTCTGCAATCCATTAATCTATCAGCTCATCCTTTGGGATTGGATAGTCTTCAGGATATAATGCACAATACAAGAAGCATTGTTGGACCTTTTTATCCTTTAAGCGACGGTAACTGAATTCTAATCGCCCGAACACTTCGGTATCTACGCCATTCAAGCTTTTAACACGCCCACTTAATTCATTGAGCGCATTTTTCCATTCATGAATTTCATCTACGCCTCTCATGCAACCAGCTACAGTGACAATTGCTAGTGGTAAGCCAGCACATTCCTCGACAATTGAGTTTATAATTTCTTTACTCAAAGTTGGAACTTGCAAAATGCTTCTTCCAACTTTGTCTAAGAACAAATTCAATTCCTCCTCTTGAGAAAGAAGCTGCACTCTGACTTCTTTGCAGCCCATAGAACGGCAGACCCCCAACGAACGTGTAGTTATCAACAATTTGCATCCGTTCTCTTCACTAGGCTCAGGGATCCCTACTTCTTCAAGAGGAAATGCTTCCCACATATTATCTAGTATCAACACAAACTTTGTTTTAGCTTTCAACTTTCCAAATAGCTTCGCTGCACGTCTTACTTTATCTTCATCTTCTTTAAGACTTACTTTCAAAGTAGTTGCAATTTCAGTTTGCAGTTTAATAAGATCAAGTGGTTGAGATACAGTGGCCCAAATCACATCATTGAACCCATTTGTCTCTTCTTGGAATCTGTTGTTGATATGTCTCATAATAGTTGTTTTACCAATACCGTCCATACCCCAAACTCCTATCTTTGTGACCTTATCACCCATCAAGTCCTCCCAAATTTTTTCCACTATCTTCTTATTGTTTTCGCCCGCTAATGTTGTCGTGGGGAATATCAATCCACTGGTTTGAAGTGCATCAATCACCAAACTAGTAAAAGAATAACTCTTTTGACGATACTTTTCTACTTCTTGAATCTTCTCCTCAACATCTTTTCCCAAACGTGCACGTGAGAAATTTTTTCGTTTCTTCACTTGCTTCTCAGTACTTTGTACTTCGCTGTTGATCCTTTCTATGTTTTTAAACCAATCCTTGACTTCATTACTTGGTTGTTTTTTCCCTTGATCACACTCTGCCTTCAATGTTGCTTCTTTATCTTCTTTCTTACTATCTAACTCCTGTAATACTTTTTCAAGATTTTTCATTATTTCATTGAGCTTTCTGTGACGATGAACATATTGGCATATTGGAAGCCCTATACACTTAAAAAATTCAAGGATTGTTCCTATAAACTCCATTGGCAGGTCCTACAAGTGTATCACCATAACATTAGCGTATATGATTTCTTCCGCTGCAATTTCACATATCAGAATTGCATCAAATCTTGGCATATAATGTTAAATTGGTATTTTTGCCAACTGTTGATTCTTTGGGGAAACTACAGTCTACAGATTTAGAGTCATTTCTAAGCACTTATGGTGGAATTCTAACTTTTTTATCTTTATCCACGATTGTAATATTCGAAAATCAAGTAAGTAATCATTGCCATTATTTTGATTTTATTGTTGTGATTATTGATTTATTTTCGTATTTGAATGTTAAACCTTTTTATTATGTCATTATTATTATTATTGTTAATATTATTATCACTATTATTAATATTATTATTGGTATTAACATTATATTAGTGCTAGGACTTTTTTTTTATTGCGCCTAGTGTTAGCCAAGTTTAGTTTAGTTATTTTAGTTGAAAAAGTCAAATGAAAGCACATGTTCAAAGTTTGGCCAAAATTATTCAAAACCAAATTATTCAAAATTTGACTAAAAATTAGGTAATCACCAAACAAACTTTAACAATTTTAAAAGTTTGCTAAAATAGTGCTACCATGCATTCTTATAAATAGCTATTGTTCTTCATTTGTTAAGGCATCCTACAATTGAGAGCAATTGCAAGTAGGGTGGGCAAAAAAGCCCGGCCTGGATACGTGAGCTTTAAGCCCGACCGCGTATTAAATCTTTAGACATGGGCTCAAAAATCCAAAGCTCGCTACGAACAGGCCAGGATAAGGGCTTTTATAAAAAGCCTGGTCCTAAGCCAGGGCTTTAATTTATAAATTAAAAAATATATATAAAATATATATATATATATATATATATATATATATATATATATATATATATATATATATGTATGTATGTATGTATGTATTTAATTTTAAAAATTAAGTCCAATTAAATTATATTAAATTAGATTGAATTATATATAATAGTATCTTTTATTTGGTGTAATATTGAATAGGATTACATTAAATTTAATTTAATAAATTAAAAATAATTCTTTAAATAGTTTAATTATTTTTAAATTATACTACTAATTGTTGAATTTAATAAATAATATGAAATAATATTATGATGAATCAATGGATAAATTTTTATGTTTAATATTATTTAATGATTTATACAAATTATTGAATAAAAATTTATTATTGGATTAGTTTATTTTCGATATTAGAATTTGTCAGTTATTTTGTTGTATTGTTAATATTAGGTAATCGTATATAATTTAAGTTTTTTTAGTTTATAGTATTATTAAAAATTTATTTTAAAAAAATTAATAAAAGCCCACGCCCGGCCCAAGCCTAGCCCGCGCCCGGCCCAGGCCAAGCTTGCTCAATATAAAGGGCTTGGGCTTATTTTTGGGTACATGGGCTTGGGCCTGGGCTTACAAAAGCCCGACCCAAGCCCATAAATTGCCAACCTTAATTGCAAGTGAAGCAATTGAGAGAGTTGAGAGAGCTTTCACTTAAGTGCTAGGAGAATTCATTTGGGTGTATTGGGGTATTGGGTTTTTGTGAGTTTTCCCCAATTTAAAAATTCTCACTTGTTAGTAAAATTATCTTTCAGTCTTTGCCCATAGATGCAGGCTTTACGCTGAGCCACGTAAATTATTGTGTCAATTTTCCTTAAAATTGTTTACACCACATTTAAGTTTCTCCAGCAGTCACAATTACCATAATTGGTAATTTACTCAACCCGCGTTTCCGCACAACAATTTTTATCAGAGCCGAAAGTTCGTACTTGGGGTATACGATACTGTTCATGTATATTATACTATTTATAAATACAGTACTAAATACGACCAATTATACTTGGAGAACAGTCTATTGTAAGTAGTGTGTATTTTTGCCTGTCTAGTAAAGTTTTGTCAACAAGACGATAAGATTTTAAGGAGTTTGAGTTTTAAATGGAACCATTGTGACCCCTCCATTCTCCTGGGAACTTTCCTAGTGCATTTATTCACACGAAATAAACATCATAGAGACTATTTTTCAAGTTTTTTAAAGTGTGAATAGTTGTTGAAGGCATTGATTATTTAAGGTTGAGAAAGATGGTAGAAGCGTCGTCATCGTCTTCGTCATCAAGGACTACTGTGACTAATGCAAAGTCTGAGGTGGAGAAATTCGATGGTACCAATAATTTTGGTATGTGGCAATGTGAGGTGTTGGATGTCTTATGTCAACAAGAGCTGGATCTTGCTCTAGAAAAAAAAGCCTGAAAAGATGGATGACAAGGAGTGGAAAAAAATTAATAGACAGGCATGTGGTACTATTTGCCTATGTCTGGCTAAAAATTAGAAGTACTTTGTCATGAGGGAGACATCAGTAAAGAAACTTGTGGAAGACACTGGAAGAAAAATATATGAAGAAAAGCCTTGAAAACAGGCTTTATATGAAAAAGAAACTATATAGATTCACGTATGCACCTGGTATGTCGATGAATGACCATGTGAACTCATTCAATAAAATATTAGTGGATTTGCTAAATTTGGATGAGAAATTTGAAGATGAAGATAAGGCATTGTTGCTGTTGAATTCGCTTCCTGATGAATATGACCATCTCACCACCACTTTGCTTCATAGGAAGGACAGTGTCACATTTGATCCTATATGTAGTGCACTATATAATGCTAAGACCAGAAAAAAAGATAAAAATGATCACAAAGATATTGTTGCAGAAGTATTGACAACAAGAGGTCGTTCACAAAACTGTAAACTTAGAAAAAAGGGGCAAGTCTAAAAGTAGGCCTGCCAAAGATGAATGTGCTTTTGTCGTGAGAAATGACATTAGAAAAAGAATTGTCCTAAGTTACAAAAGGGCAAGGCTATTTCTGATGCATGTGTAGCCGAGCATGATGAGGAGACAGAATTTAGTCTGTTTGGCATGACGTTGACATGTCAATCAGATGAGTAGATTTTGGATTCGTGTTGTACTTATCATATGTGTCCTAATAAAGGCTGGTTTTCTAGCTTCAATGAGCTAGATGATGGAGTTATTTTTATAGGCAATGATAATGCATCTAAAACCATGGGAATAAGTTCAATCCAATTGAAGAATCATGATGGCTCAATCCAAGTCTTGACAAAAGTTCGCTATATACCAAGTTTAAAGAAAAATCACATCTCATTAGAAGTCCTAGAATCCAAAGGGCTTATAATCACTATGAGAGATGGATTCTTGAAGATAATAGCTAGTGCACTGACGATGATGAAAGTCACAAGAAGAAATAACTTGTACTATTTCCAAGGGAGTACAGTTATTGAATCAGCATCAACAGTTTCAAGAAAGGATGCAGATTCAGAGGCAACCAAGTTGTGGCATATGTGTTTGGGACATGCCGGTGAAAAAGCTTTGCAGACTTTAGTTAAGCAAGGCTTATTGAAAAGTGCAAATTCTTGTAAATTATAATTTTGTGAACATTGTGTTCTGGCAAGCAAACAAGAGCAAAGTTTGGTTCAGTAATTCACGATACAAAAGGGATTCTGGACTATGTTCATAGTGATGTGTGGGGACCTACCAGAGTAGCTTCTTTAGGAGATATGCACTATTTTGTTACTTTTGTTGATGATTATTCAAGAAAAGTATGGATGTATTTGATGAAGAACAAAAATGAAGTTTTGAGTATATTTTTTAAATGGAAGAAGATGGTCGAGACTCAGATTGGTCGAAAGGTTAAAAGACTTCGCTCAGATAATGGTGGTGAGTACAAGAATGATCCATTTTTATAAGTATGCCGAGATGAGGGCATTGTGCGACACTTTACTGTTCGAGGTACACCACAACAGAATGGGGTGGCAGAACGTATGAACCAAACTATACTAGAGAAAGTTCGATGTATATTGTCCAATGCTGGATTGGACATGGAATTTTGGGCTGATACTGTTATATATGCGTGCCATCTGATTAATCGTTTGCCATCAGCTGCAATTAAGGACAAAACACCCATAAAAATGTGGATTGGTAAACCTATTACTGATTATGATACTTTACATGTCTTTGGTTCCACTGCTTATTATCATGTAAAGGAATCTAAGTTAGACACAAGAGCGAAGAAAACGTTGTTCATAGGTATAACTGGTGGAGTAAAAGGATACCGTTTATGGTGTCCAGATATAAAGAAGATCATTTTCAAGAGAGATGTGACTTTTGATGAATTAGTCATGTTAAAACAAAAGGATTTACAAAAGGATGACAACACCAGTAGTACTCCGCAGTAGGCAGAGCTTGAAAAGGTTAAAGATGATCCAACAAATGTTGAAGAAATAGATGATTCTTAATCGACCGAAGATAAAGAAGAGGTTCTAACTCAGGAACCTTTAGAGCAACAAGATTCAATTGCATATAGAAGGCCACGAAGAGAGATTCGTAGACCTGCTCGCTTTGTTGATATGGTGGCCTATGCACTTCCAATTGTAGATGGTGATGTTCCTTCCACTTATAGAGAAGCAGTAAGTAGCCCTAAAAATGTACAGTGAAAGCAAGCAATGGATGAAGAAATGCAGTCTCTTCAAAAAAATAAAATTTAGAAGTTAATTACATTACCCAAAGACAAAAATGCAATTAGGTGCAAATCAGTATATGCAAAAAATGACGGATTTCCTCGTAAGGATAAAATTCGATACAATGCTAGATTGGCAGCAAAGGGTTATACTCAGAAAGAATGAATAGACTACAATAAGGTATTTTCTCCAGTTGTGAAACATTCGTCTATTCAAATTTTGCTAGCCATTGTTGTGCAATATGATCTTGAGCTAGTTCAACTTGATATGAAAACCGCGTTCTTACACGGTGATTTGGAAGAGAAAATCTACATGACTCGGCCAGGTGGATTTATTGTTGCTGGAAAAGAAAATTGGTTTTGCAAACTGACAAAGTCACTTTATGGATTGAAACAATCTCCGAGGCAGTGGTACAAGCGATTTGATCGGTTTATGAAAGGGCAAAGGTACACAAGAAATAAATTTGATCATTGTGTGTATTTTTGCAAGCTACAAGAAGGATCTTTCATATATTTACTCTTGTATGTCGATGATATGCTAATAGCATCTAAGAATAAAGATGAGATTGAGAAGTTGAAAACTCAACTCAATCAAGAATTTGAGATGAAAGATCTAAGTAAAGTTAAAAAGATTCTTGGTATAAAGATATGCAGAGATAGAGCTCGTAGTAAAGTCAGCTTGTCTCAGAAGCAATATTTAAAGAAGGTATTACAACAATTTAGCATGAATGATCTGACAAAACCTATAAGTACCCCATGGGCTTCTCATTTCAAGCTTTCTGCACAACTATCTCCTTCAATGGATGAGGAACAAGAATACATTTTGCAAGTTCCGTATTCAAATACAATTGGTAGCTTGATGTATGCAATGATGTGTACAAGGCCTGACATTTCACAAGCAGTTAGTATGGTGAGTAGATATATGCATAATCCTAGTAAATGACATTAGCAAGCTGTGAAATGGATTCTACGGTACATTCAAAAAATCATTGATGTTGGTTTACTGTTTGAACGAAATGACACACTTGGTCAAGGTGTGATTGGGTACGTTGATTCTGATTATGCCGGTGATATAGACAATCGACGGTCAACTACCAAATATGTATTTACTCTTGCTAGAGGGCCAATTAGTTGGAAGTCTACACTACAGTCTACAGTTGCACTGTTAACCACAGAGGCCGAGTATATGGCAATTACGGAGGCTATTAAAGAGGCTGTTGGTTACAAGGCTTGCTTGGAAACTTGGGATTGATCCAGGAGCATGTTAACTTATATTGTAACAGTCAAAGTGCTATTCACTTAACAAATAATCAAGTTTATCATGCGCGTACGAAGCATATCGACGTACGATTTCACTTTGTGCAGGAAATTATTGATGAGGGGAAAATTCTTCTTCAAAAAATCAAGATTACAGAGAATCCTGCAGATATGTTGACCAAGGTGGTGACAACGATCAAGTTTGAGCATTGTCTAAACTTGGCCAATATCCTGAAAGTTTAAAACAGTGAGAAAGGTAGAGATTGGAGGATTATTTAATATATAAGGGAGTTCGGTAATATTTTGAACTACGGTTGGCTTGATCCTAAATTTTGAGTACGTAGGCAGTCATAGAGATGCAGCCACTTTGAGAATGATGGTTCATTGATAGTTGGCTCAGATTTGGATAAGTCTTCACTGAGATGGAGAATTGTTAAAAAAGTCAAATGAAAGCACATGTTCAAAGTTTGGCCAAAATTGTTCAAAACCAAATTGTTCAAAGTTTGGCTAAAAATTAGGTAATCACTAAACAAACTTTGACAATTTTAAAGGTTTGGTGAAATAGTGCTACCATGCATTCCTATAAATAGCTATTGTTCTTCATTTGTTAAGGCATCCCACAATTGAGAGCAATTACAAGTGAAGCAATTGAGAGAGTTGAGAGAGCTTCCACTTGAGTGCTAGAAGAATTTATTTGGGTGTATGGGGTATTGGGTTTTTGTGAGTTTTTCTCAATTTGTAAATTCTCACTTGTTAGTAAAATTATCTTCCAGTCTTTACCCGTGGATGTAGGCTTTACGCTGAACTACATAAATTATTGTGTCAATTTTCCTTGAAATTATTTACACCACATTTACGTTTCTCCAGTGGTCACAGTTACCATAAATTGGTAATCTGCTCAACCCGCGCTTCCGCACAACAATTTTCATCCAAGCTCGTTAGCTAAACCTACTTATGAAATAACGATTGAAGAGAAAATAAGCTTCTTCTACCGTTGCTCGGCCTTGGAGATTCGAGTGAGAATTACCAAAGCTTTTGATTCGTTTCTATTATTCTAGTGACAAAAGTATGGGGTAATTGTAAAGGTGCTCCAGTTATGAATATCTATGAAATTTGATTACTTTATTTCTTGAATGAACTTAGAATTATTGTGAATTTTATCTCTATGATTAAGATTTGGATGTTTTGATTCTTGATGTTATTGAATGATTTTTATGGTTATTAGGTGTTTGGGAATTATTAATTAAATGAAAACCTTGAGGATTAAGGAAATGTGATGAATGTTTATGACAGTCACTAAATCTGAAAATTATTTAAAATTATATATTTTGAATTATGAAAATTGTTTTTATCTAGTGAAACTAGACATCTTGAGATTACATAGAATTTTATTTCATCAAAAATGATTTGTATACTATTTTTAATGAATTTTTGGATTAGGTCCTGTGATTTTGGGAAGTTGATATTTTTTCAAGACATAATAATATTGAAATAAAATTTATTTGCAATAGATTTTGATTGAATTTGGCTTATAAATTTATTACCTATATGGTTTTGTCTACTTAAGCCTGATTTTTGTATTAGTAAGTTATTTTATAAAAATTGGAGATTGAGGGCTGGTTAATTATGTTTCTACACTGTGAGAATGAAACCTTTCGATTCATGAAGTTATAACAAATAGTTCCTTGAAAAGAATAGATTGTTACTACCTTTTTAAATGAATATGATGTTCATGGAAGCTCAGTTTTTAATATTATGTTATAATGATTAGATTACGAGGCTAAATTTATTGTTGTGATCACCGAGAGGTAAGTAAATTATACTTTAAATTGGGATCACAATGAATTTTAAAGATTGAAATCTTGAAATTTATGTTATTTCGAAAAACTTATTAATAGAAGGTATATATTTGTGTATTATGGATGTTTTTGGCAAGGGTATTTTTCATTGTATTTGATATATGCTTTGGCATAAACATGAACATGCAAATGTTTCTTATTAGTTTTCATATGAGAGGAGTTACCGTTGTTAATTGCATTTGTAATTTGTGATATATGAAGTTTGTTATTATGTTAATTTTCATAAAAGTTTGCTTTGGGACCACCTCTTGAAATTTTATAGGAGCTACTTTTGAGACTATGTGAGAGCTACCTATTGAAGGCTAATGTGCCGCAAAGTGCAATACACAGTGTAAAGAATGGCTGCTATATAGGTAATAATTATGTATTTTGAAAAGTTATTGTGATAAAGTGCAACACACAGTGTAAAGAATGGCTGCTATATAGGTAATAATTATGTATTTTGAAAAGTTATTGTGATAAGTTGTTACTTGCTTAGTGAGCACTTATAAGCTTATGTGGAGCTTTTTGATATGTGTGGCATTTTCTTTGGGATTGGTAGATGTAATATGTATATAAGTTACTAATAGATGACTTAGGTTCCTTATGTAATGTGTGATATGTGTAGTCCTACTAAATAATAACAAGGTTACTCGGATTGATTGATAGAAAAATCACCCGTAGACCCTTTTCGTGTTTAGGGCCCGACAAGAATACTCGGATTTTGTTTATATTTTTTTTTTTACATTTTTCTTCTTTTAATTTTAATATCTTATTTTAGGTTTTTATTTTTGTTAGTTTTAACTGGTTTTTACTTGTTTATTTCCTTTCAATTTTGTTATTAAGTAAAACCAAACAAATAAGTTTTTAAAAAGCTAAACCTACATAAACAAAGTACTACAAAAATAAATAAATAAATAAATAATAATCAAACTATACCAACCATCTTGCTTCATGTGGTGTGTGCAATATTTGCCTACCTCTACTTAGCAGGAGTAGCACGGTGAGGGCTTGGCAAATTTTTTTTTTTTTTTTTGGTAGGGCTCTTTACATTTAAAATATAAAAAAATACAATACAATTATCTAACTGTTGTTTCAATCTTTTTGTTTACCTAAGAAAAGAAACAAGTTTAGGTGGGCCAGTGTTACATTTTATCATCAATCCCCCACTACCACAACCATCATATTAGACATTTAAATATATTTTAATTTTATTTAAATTGTTTTCATTACGAGCAGCGATGAAATTTAACATATTTTCTGTATACGATCCCAAGTAATTCAATCACGGGACAAAGAGTCCAGTAGAAAGAATCATTTGTGGTCAGGTTAAAAAGAAGTTCATATGGTGAAAAATAAATTATAAATCATTTGCAACTCTTTACAAGCACAAATGGCTCAAAAAGAATAAGTTTTATGATGACAAAAATGATTTAAAGATATGATTGTTGGATATTATCTGAGCTAAAAGAAATCAGTAATACAATATCACCTAAAAGTAAAGATATCTAATTACCTTAACAAATGGTTACTGCAGCAGCTTGCTTCTTCAAATGTTTGTTTAGATAGACAAAGCCAAGAAGCTTACAAGGCAAAACAAATAACAAAAGTTCTTCAATTTGCAGATTAAAATAGTCTTTATGAATAATAAAAACAAAAGCAAAGAGAGAACTAATCATGATTGGAATGCTTGCTATATATATATATATAACAAAAGAAGTGGAAAGTTAGTGTAACAAGGAATCAAATGGGTGTGCAAGCAAGATAATGAATCAAGGAAAAGAAAAGAATGTGGTTAGTTTGAAGTATTAATTAAGCAAGAATATACAAATTATATGTAAAAAGTTAAAGTTACTTATTGAGGTAGAACTGATTCTTCTTCTTTCTCTGACTTCATCTCTATATAACAATATATTTTTACTCTTAACTTTTTTATATAAATTCAAATTATTCTTTATAAATATGAAAACCACTACTTCCTCCAATTGCAGATATCTCGTAGCCTTAGAAATAAATTGGACGTATAATATGTATACAAAAGTATAACATAATTTATATGGTTGGGAGAATCACAGTGACCCAATATTTAATGTGTAATATATGCTGGTTCTAAACTTAGTTACTGTATGCACATTCAATTAGCTGAAATTACCAAAGTATCCTCTTTAAAGACTCACCGATGGATTTTTTTTTATTTTTTGGATGCGTTTGTCACACTGTATTGTATTATGTTGTATTACATTATTTCAATGCTAGTATATTATATTATGTTGTATTGCATTAGCACTATATTATAACAATATTATACAATGTTTGGTAATACATTGTACTATATTAATTTTTTGTGATTAATTTAAATATTTATTATATTAAAATATTTAAATTGTATTAATTTTTATATTATTATTAATTTTAAATTAATATTATTCATATTTAAATATTTATTATTAGTTATATTAAATTATAAATTTATTAATAAATTATAATGTAAAAATAAAAAGAAAAATATTATATTAAATTAAAAAGTTTTATTTATTATTATTATGAAGCAAAAAAAGCAAGCTATTCATATTTAAATAATAATTTGTATTTATTATTATTTATATTAACTTATTAAATATTAATCAAATCTATATATTAATTATTATAATATAATTAAATAATACATTATTTTGTTATATAATATAATATTATTGAATAATCAATTATAAATTTATATTAATAATTATGATGTAAAAATAAAAAAATAATATTATATGAAATTAAAAATTTATATTTTTAATTATAATGAGAGATACCATGTTTGGCATCCCAAACAGTCCATGTAATGAGAGGTACCAAACACATCTTTTAGTCACTACCCACCTATGGATGGAAATGTCAAAAGTGTCCTTTTCATATTGAGTAGTAAATTCTTAAATAAAAAAATAAAAAATTCATTAAGAGGTCACTGGCGCTGCCGCCGATGACAATGACGCCTCATCCTTCAAAAAAAAAAAATAAAACAGATGGACAAGTTTAACCTTTTTATGTAATTAGTTGCTCTAATAATGTTTTCCAGGAACAAAAATGATGACGTGGATTGTAGCGTAGTAGTGGCTCACTGGTTCTCTCCATTTTATCTTTGACGGCTCAAAAGTCATAATAACAAAGACGAAAACAATTACCATTATCAAATGAATTACACACATGAAATGGGGAAAAAAAATTGCTAAAATAATGTATACAAATTGCTAAAGTAATATCCATTATTTTCATGTTTCTAATGTTTCTCTTTTTTACTCTGTTATAATTGTTTATGCTATCTAATGAAAATATAAGATAAAGATGATCAAATAGGCAACAATAGTTATCAATAGAAGAAATGTTATTAACTATAAATGTTAAATTTTTTCAGAAAAAGAATATTATATTACTCTAGATCTACTGATATTTAGAATAGAAAAATCTCTCACAGAACATATGATATGGTGAAACCTTTGTTGTGCATGAATATTCAGCAACAATTATAAGGACGATAGAAGAAATCCAATATAAAATAGAAAGCTAAACGGCCATAAGCCAGTCGCAAGACAAATCACTTTTATATTAAGGTAACATTTGGAAATTTCTTAGGCTTTTATCAAATGAATAAATAACACATGAAAAGAAATTGGTAATCTACGTACAAATCAATTTCAATAAGTCAGGTTGACACAATGAATAATATATCTGTGTAATATTTTCTTAATAATATATCTGTGTAATATTTTCATCTACTTTGGTTTTCAATGGAAAGATTTATCCTTGAACCAGCTTTAGCAGTTGGCATGGCTACTTATATAATCCTGCAAAACAAAATAAGCCGCAAAACATTACTGAACCATGCAGCAAAACTGATCAAGTTGACATGCGAATTTAATAGAGAAAGAGATATGGGCAATGAAACTTACCGAAGATGAGTTGCTGCATTATATATTGGGTACCTTATATTCTAGCTCTGCTCGAACTTACAGTAAGGATTTAAGACATCTTTGGCATTGGCTTGATCCCACTCCAAAGATTCCCACAATTCTTTCCCTATCTTAATAACTTCAAGCGCAGGGGGTGGAGATGGTTGCCCATTATCAAGCAGAGGAAGCCTAAGAGAAAGCCGCGTTAATTTGGGGCAGGAGGTGGTTACCTGAATTTCTTGGAGAGAATTACAAACCAATAATGCATTATCACTGCAAACCCTCTTAAGTTCTAGCAAGAAACTAAACGACAACTTCTTCAATCTAGGAAGTGTAACAGTTATGGTATTTGTTCTTACTTCTCTCTCAGTTTTTTCATCATTTGCTGCTACTATCTCCTCGATTCTCTTACAGCTTTGGACTAAGAGAAATTCCAAGTTTTGGAGGGCAGGCAATAGCTCAAGTGAGAACAGCTTCTGTAAATTAGGACAATAGGAAAACCAAAGAGCTTTAAGATGTGAAAATTTACCAACGTTAACTACTCCTTGTTCCCTTGACAAAACATCATTTAAGCTTGTAACATCTTCGATATCGCGCATGATTAGACCTTGGACATCTTTTGGAAGCACAATGGTAACATCTTCTCTTTGGCAGATTTTGCACCTGTATAAGCATACTGATTTATTTACTTCGCTTGCCCGAAGGAAGCTATAAAATCTAGTATTCGCAAAAGAACCATTGTAAGCTGTCGACACCTGAAGATGAAAATTTTTTGACCCTTGACCATCTGAAGATTTAACATATATGTTTAAATCATCGAGTCTGGAAAAATAGCCAACAAAAGTATCTAATCTATCACTCAATCTAGCTGCCTCTTGCACTGTTTCTCGTAAATTTTCCAATCCCCAATTTAATCTTAAACTATAGAGATTACATAGTTTAGGTAATATACCAGCTGGAAAATTGATCAGCGTCTTTGAATAAAGAGTAAGATGGACAAGGTTTTCCAACATTTCCATACCTTCTGGGACATCCTTTATAGCTGTGTATTCAAGGTCCAAAGACTGAAGTGCCAACAGCTTTGCCAAAGAAGGAACACGCTCCAATCTTCTACAATATCGAAGCAACAACGATCTGAGATTCCTCAAGTCAGAGACGGAATTTGGCAAGACTTCAATGTCGGTGTAAGAAAGATTGAGAATCTTCAACCCTTGCATGTGTGCAAAGAAACATTGAGGAATCCTCTGTAAATTTCTATTTTTTTGTAGCAACAAAGTTGAAAGAGTTTCACAATGTGGGGACATATTTGAAGGAATTTCTTGCATGTCATTTTTCATCAAGGAAACTTTCTCAAGATCCCTTTTCCATTCTTGTTCACCAGGAAATTTCTGTAAATGTACGCCAGCTTGCACCATGAACAAAGGACTCTCACTAGTAATGCGTAATGCCATGTCTCTTATAAGATCATGCATCTTCACACAACGTCCATCTTTAGCACTCTCTAATAAGCAGCAATTTACAAGTCTGTTTAATATTGTATACCCTCTATCATATTTACCTTGGAATTTTTTCACTTCTTCGATAAGTCCTTCTGCAATCCAGTAACCTATCAACTCATCCTTTGAGATTGCAAAGTCTTCAGGAAACAATGCACAATACAAGAAGCAATGTTGGACCTTTTTATCCTTTAAGCGATGGTAACTGAATTCTAATCGCCGGAGCACATCAACATTTACGTCATTCAAACTTATCACAAGTCCACGCAATTCATTGAGCGCATTTCTCCATTCATGAATTTCATCTACACCTCTCATGCAACCAGCTACAGTGACAATTGCCAGCGGTAAACCAGCACATTCCTTAACAACAGAGTTTATGATTTCTTTATTCAAAGTTGGAACTTGCAAAATGCTTCTTCCAACTTTGTCTAAGAACAAATTCAATGCCTCCTCTTTAAAGAGAGGCTGCACTCTAACTTCTTCGCATCCCATAGAACGACAGACCCCTACAGAACGTGTAGTTATCACCAATTTGCTTCCGTTCTCTTTACTATGCTCAGGGATCCCTACTTCTTCAAGAGGAAATGCTTCCCACATGTCATCCAGTATCAACACAAACTTCTTTTTAGCTTTCAACTTTCCAAATAGCCTCCCTGCACGTCTTACTCTATCTTCATCTTCTGTAAGACTTACTTTCAAAGCAGTTGCAATTTCAGCTTGCAGTTTAATAAGATTAAGTGGTTGAGACACGGTGACCCAAATCACATCATTGAACTCATTGGTCTCTTCTTGGAGTCTATTGTTTATATATCTCATAATAGTTGTTTTACCAATACCGCCCATACCCCAAACTCCTATCTTTGTGACCTTATCACCCATCAAATCCTCCCAAATTTTTTCCACAATTTTCTTCGTGCTTTCACCTACTAATGTTGTTGTTGGCAATATCAATCCACTAGTTGGAGGTGCATCAATCACCAAACTAGTGAAAGAACAGCCCTTGGTATGATATTCTTTCACTTCTTGAATCTTTGCCTCAACATCTTTTCCCAAACGTGCACGTGAGAAACATTTTCCTTCCTTTGCTTCCTGCTCAATACTCTGTGTTTCTCTATTGATCCGTTGTACGTTTTGCAACCAATTATTAACTTCATTCCTTGGTTTTTTTCCTTGATCACTCTCTTCCTTCAGTGTTGCTTCTATATCTTCTTTTTTACTATTTAACTCATTTAATACTATTTCAAGATTTTTTAAATTTTCATCGAGCTTTCTGTGATACTGAACATATTTGCATACAGTAGGACATACACACTTGAATATTTCAAGGATTGGTCCTATAAACTCCATTGGCAGGTCCTAGTAGGGAATTCATATGGCATTAGTATATAAGGTTTCTTCCAATGCATAATGATTAAAATTGCATCAAATATTGAATTAAATGTTAGAATTGCCAATCATAAAGCTGCATCAAATTCAAATTCAAAAAAGAAACCTTTAATCAATTATTTTAAAATACAATTTCTGATTCTATGGATAGCCATTCAGTTTATTTAAGAACATCATATAGCACTATATTCATTTGTGCAATGAATAGACGCTCGTTTAATCCCCTTATTTTGACATATTGCTCGTTTAGTCCCTGTATTTTAAAAAATTCTCAATATGCCCGTATTATTAAATATGTTATATTTTGGTCCTTACTTTTTCTTTTACTTTTACAATGATACCCTAGCAATAGTATTCTTGAAATTAATGAATTTAACTATAGAAAATTTAATTAGTAAATTTGATAATATTTATAATTACTAAATTAATCAATAAATATCAATATAAGAAAACTAGTATTTTTTTTTACCCTTGCAACAATCTTACTAATAATTATATATAAATAATTAATATTAGCCAACTTAAAGTAATGTTTAATATTCTTATAATAATCTTACTAATAATTTTTTATAGAAATTTAGTTTACCAAATTAATTCTAAAAGTAAATAAATAACATAAAAATTTACATTAATTTTTATTTTATTTTAAGGCTAATTTAATAAATTAACATTTTTTTCTTTTTATTAATATCCCCAAGAATATTGTTGCAAGGGTATTATTGAAAAAAGAAATAAAAATTAAGGATAAGGTCTAATATATTTAACAATAAGGGTGTTTTCAGGGTTTTTTTAAATTTAGGAAAAAAAAGAGCTCTTAAGTCAAAATATAAGCACGCATTTAACATTCACACAACTAAATTAAAATAATATAATACATGCAATTTTAAATTACCGAAGAGGAGAAATAGATTTAAAAAGTTTTGTATTAAATTTAATCACCATTTCCCGAGCACAATACACTATCTCATTAGGTATATACACATTTATTTACGTTGATTTACCTTGGTTTCATTCGATTTAGTGATGAAAGTTAACATATTTTGTACATGCAATCCATTTGTTCAATTTAGTAAATACTTACATTTAGAAAGAAAATAAATGGATATAGGATATTATCTGAGTTAAAGAACCGACAGTGCAATATCATCTAAAAGAGAAGTTCTTCTCATAAAAAAACAAAAAATCTAAAAGAGAAGATATCTTACCTCAGCAAATTAATCAGCTGCTGCAGCTTGCTTTTTCGAATGTTAATTCGTTAAGATGCAAAACCAAGAAGCTTCAAAGGAAAACAAATAAGAGATGTTCTCTTCTGCAGGATGAAAGTACTCTTTAGTGAATAATAAAATCAAAGCCAAAATAAGAACTAATCACGACTGAAATGCTTGCTATTGGAGAATGTTGCCAAAGCCAACCATATTTGATGAAGCAAGGAATCAAATGGGGTACGCAAGCATGATTATTAATCAAGGAAAAGGAAAGAACGTGGCAATTTTGAAGTATTAATTAGGCAAGATTATATATATAATTAACTGTATGATTAAAAAATGAATTCTTCGTTAAGGCAGAAAGTACTTATTATCATGTCTTCATCTTTATACAAAAGGCCTAATCAGGACCAAGCCATGATTTTGATTAAGTTAGGGCACATTTAAAATCAAATATAATTTGAGTGTATAACTACGCGTGCGGTAAGCTCTTTATTCACCTAAAAGGCTATATAATTTTTTATTTATCCAATTCAACCTTATCTTAAGTTGTATACTTAGAATTTCACTCTCATTTGGTGAACTGTATTGTGGGTCCCACAAACATAAATGGAAGCTTGTAATATGCATAACTTGCATTTTATTGAGCATGTCTAAGTGTATTTGATTGAAATCTTATTTAAAATATAATACACTTTTAAAAATTTAGATAACAATATATAACAATGCAATTATAATATTGATAGATATAAATTCATTAATTACAAAATGAGATTTTATGTGTTAAAAATAATGCATAATAGTTTTATTATCAATATAAGTAAAAATATCTTTTCCAATATACAAAACTAAGCTATCACTTAATTTTTTTCTTAAAATCTTTTAATAATAACATAAATATTCATATAGTGCAACACATAAAGCAAACATGTAAACATGATAAAACTAAGGATGCCCCCAAGGCCGTGGTCGGGTTGGTCGCAATGCTCGGTTCTAGAGCCGTGGCGGCCCGGGTTCGAGTCCTTGGGGGTGGGGAGGGGGTAAAAAATTTCTTTGGGCTTGCCACCCCTCCCTTTGAAAAAAAAAAAAACGTGATAAAACTAAGGATTTTAAAACTAGATAAAAGATTAATTAGAAAAATTAAAAATTCGAATTAACTAGACTTACCACTTATGAATTAATGTTGAAATGCTAAATAATTGATTTTGCTTGAATAGAAAACAAAGAGAGTAAAGGTTGATTCATTAACTATTATAATAATATTTTGTTATGATTATTTTTTATTTTAATATTTGTTCTATTGTGTTTTTATTTAAGTTTTATGAAATATTAATAACTAATCAAATTATTTAGAATTAGACATTTAAACTAGGGGCAGCATGAAATAATTTAAAATTAATAGAGCACTTTCATAATTTTATAATTCAATTAAGACATTTTTCATAAATAGCAAATCAAATACATTTTCTTAAAATAATCATTAAAAATTTTAAAAACCATACTGGCTTCGTGCCTAACTAAAATTAATAATTTCTCTAATATAATTCTCTACGTTATTGGAACTGATATAATTGAACATAAATAATTACCTTTCTTTATGACTAAAATGTAAAAGAATTTCTTTTTGTTGGGAGAATAACAAAGACCTCCCTTGAGGTTCGAACTAATAACAAACTAAGCTACTTGTGTCCGGTATACTACCAAAAAAAAATCATTATTTTACGGTACGAAGCACCTTGAAAGAGATGAAGTTGTGACAATGACTTGAATAAGAAAGATTCTAAAAAAATGACACAAACTCACCTCCCAAATAATTTAAGGGTGACAAAAATACCAGCCTCTCGGCCTAGGCCATCGGGCTTTGGCGCAACCCTCCACCTCCACCTGAAGGCTTAAACAAGAGTTTAAGAAAAAATATTCGGCTAAGTCCAACCATCTATTTTTAAAAAAAATAAATTATAATTTAAAAATAATTAAAAAATAAATTCATATTTCATATATTAATAATAATTCAAAGACTTACAATTATAATATTAAACTCTCTCTTAAGTATTCATTAATTAATAAATTACTTGAATTAAAAAATTAAATCACTAAACTTTTATTTATTTTATTTTATTTATTTAATATTTTATTTTAAAATAATAATTTTTTATTTATTATTAATTATAATAACTTGTTGATAATTAATTCATTTCATATTTACAACAATTAAAAAATTTGAAAACATAAGTGGAAGCCTAATCTGAACCCTTATAATTTTAATGGGCTTGAACCTAGGCATGAAAATGTCTGGCCCAAGCCGCTCATTTTGCCAGTAATGGATTGAAATACCAAAAGTGTCCCTTTTTAATATTTTTTTTAAAAACAAAATTGACTTGACTTTTGGCTTAGATTGGTGACGTGGCTAGGAGCACTGTGTAGAGCGACGGTTGTAGTGGCTAATCTATCGATTGTCATTGCTGGCTCATTCACCAGCCACAAAAAAAAGGAAAAAAACATTGCTGCGAGTGAGTGAATGTAAAAGGCAGCATACTCAAAAGCTTTGGACATTGAATTTTAATCATATAGCTTAAAATCAATATTAATATGAATAATCATCATTTTAAACAAAGAATTTTTTTTTAAATAAAAAATATTGAAGTTAAATTAATTTTTAGATAATTTGATACTACTACCCTATAAGGGTAAAATAGTTCAATTATACTTATATTACAGGAATATAACAAAAAATCCTAGAAACAATTAATAAAATAAATTTAAATGAGTACTTATCTAACTTATTCTTCATTTGATTTTTTAAAATAATATTGAAAGCTGAATTTATCAACGATTTTTATAAATTATACTTTTTTCCTTTTTTTTATTGTTAGTTCATAGACAAAGATATTTGTACTTTTTTTTTTTAATCTAAACTATTTTGCATTCATTGATCACTTTGAGTCCTGATTAATCTAGGTTGGGCCCTAACTAATCCTTATCTTAATGACTTGAAGCGCAGGGAGTGCAACTTCAATTTCTTGGAGAGAATTACAAACCAATACTGCATTACCACTGCAAACGCTCTTCAATTTTGGCAAGTAAATAAACTTCAACTTCTTCAATCTCAGAAGTGTAAGTTTAATGATGACATTTGCTCCTTCTTTCTCAGTTTCTTCATCATCGACTGCTACTAGCTCCTCGAATTGCTGGAAGATTTGAACACCGAGAAATTCCAAGTTTTGGAAGGCAGGCAATAACCAAAGAGAGAACCACTTCTTTAAATTACGACAAAATTCAAACAAAAGAACTTTAAGATCACGTGAAAACTTGCCAATGTTAACTAGTCCTTGTTCCCTTGGCAAAACATCATTTAAGCTTGTAACATCGATATTGCTGTACATTGATAGACATTGAACATCTTTTGGGAGCACAATTGGTTCTGCTCTTTCACGGATTTCGTAACCATCTAACAACGCTGATTTATTCACTTCACTTTCCATAATAAAGCTACCAGTAATCACAAAATGGTCTTTAAAATTTGACACGTTAAGATGATAATTTTTGGATCCTCGACCATCTGAAGATTTAACATGTATGCTGAAATTATCGAGTTAAGAAAAATGTCTTCAAAATTGTCCAATCTATTACTCAATATAGCTGCCTCATCCACTGTTTCTCGGAAAGCGTCAGACCCAAAATACCAACTGGAATATTCTTCAACTTCTTTGAATAGAGATTAAGATGAACAAGGTTTTCCTACATTTCCATAACTTCGGGGACTTCCTTTATAAATGTTCTTTCAAGGTCCAGGCACAGGAGAGCCAACGGCTATGCCAAAGAAGGAACTCGCTCGAATCTTCTACAACATCAAAGAACAACGATCCGAGATTCCTCAAGTCAGAGATGGAATTTGGCAAGACTTCAATGCAGTGTAAGAAAGATTGAGAATCTTCAACCCATGCACGTGTACAAAGAAACATTCTGGAATTCTCTTTAATATAATTATTACGATCACGTCCAGATCAGACCGTGTTTCCTCGAGAAACAAAGTTGAAAGCGTTGGACAGTATGGTGACAAATTTGAAGGGATTTCTCTTATTTCATTCCCCATCAATGAAACTCTTTCGAGATTTTCTTTCCATTCTTCTTCACCTGGAAATTTCGGTAAACCTATGCCAGCTTACACCATGAATAAAGGACTCTTGCTTGTAATTCGTAACGACATATCTCTTATAAGATCATTCGTCTTCACGTGACGTCCATCTTCAGCGCTCTATAATAAGCGGCAATTTACAAACCTGTTCAATATAGATTGGCCTCTATCATATTTTGCTTGGAAATTCTTCACTTCCTCGATAAACCCTTCTGCAATCCAATAATCTATCAGCTCATTCTTTGAGATTGCAAAGTCTTCGGGATACAATGCACAATACAAAAAGCATTGTTGGACCTTTTCATCCTTTAAGCGATTGTAAGTGAATTCCAGTCGCCCAAGCACATCAACATTTACGCCATTCAAACTTCTCTCAAGTCCATGCAATTCATTGAGCGCATTGCTCCGTTCATGAACTTCATCTACGCCTCTCATGCAACCGGCTACAGTGACAATTGCTGTTAAGATAATTGAATTAACCACGTTTAGCATGGCTGTTTAACTAAGTTAGTTAAGTAAGTTTGTTACTATTGCTGACTTGGCAGCTGAGCTGACAAAATCTATTATATAGTTAGCTTAACAAACGCATTGCATGCATGCAGTACGTAGAAGATTCGATACATCTGCATATATAAATAATTGTAATTTAGTTTACAATTTAATGCAAAATCATTTTCACCCTGTGATTTTCTCGATCATTTTCTCTCCAAACAAACAAATCCTTTCACTTTAACTTGGTATCAGAGCTAATCATCAACTACTAATGGCTTCTACACATAATAATCAAAACACCACATCCTCTGTTTGTTCATTTAACTTCACATAATCAATTAAGCTCGATCGATCAAACTATATGATCTGGAAATCTCAGCTCCTTTCTTCGGGTCGTGCAAATGGCCTTAAAGATCTTCTTGATAGCTCAAAAATTTGTTCAGATCAGTTCCTTCACAATGACTTTGCAGATCTAGCTGTAACAGATCCAGTTAATTCAGATTAAGCTGCAGCAGTAGCAGATCAAGTTAAGCTAGAATTTATAACTTGGAAGAGGACGGATCAAAAGTTTCTAAGCTGGCTGATGTCATCTATCAGTCTTGAGATTCTTAGCCTTGTAGTAAACTTTGAAACTTCTCTTGCTCTTTGGATGAGTCTTGAACAGCAGTTTTGTAACATACGTATTTTTTTAAATTATATATGCTAATAATTACAATAGGAGGGGTTCTATTTGATATTTTGTGTGCGTTTAAGAGATGGAAAACGGGTGGAAATTTAGATTGAAACCGAGAGAGAGGGAGAGAACCCGCGAAACTGACCCACTGGTATCTCCCATCTCCGGCCACCTCACCGGCTGAGAAAGGTGTCAAACGAAAGCTTGTGAGCCGGCCGTCAACCTCCACACGTCCTTGCTGCTAGAAACAGCACGGAACGCCGCCAACGAAGCTAAAAAATTCCACGGGTTTATCACAGACGAGTGCTGCCGATTCCGACCGTCTTTGGTTGCGCCACCGGTTGGAAAAGATTCCTCACCTCAACATTTTCCTTTCCTGACCAGCCATAGGCACCGAGGAGGCCGATTTGCCGCCGATTGACCACCCAAAGAGCCGCAACTTTAAGAGCTCGATCTGACGCCACCGCCTCTCGTGGGAGGTCACCACTGGCACGATTGAACTCAACTCGACGAGGAGTGTCTAGTCCGAGCTTCCCCACCACCATTGGGTGAATTCCAGTCAACGTTGACCTTAGGGGTATTTTGGTAATTTTGTACATAGAGGGTAATTTCGTAATTTCTAGCTTTGAGGATGTTTTTACAATCTGAATTGAGGATGAATTGATAATTTTATGATGTTGAGGATAAATTAGTAAATCATGAATTTGAGAGTTGTCGACAAGTATAATTTCAGATTTTATTAATACGATAAGCTAAGAGAATTGAGATTTGTAATGTTTAAACGAATATTTACTTTAAGCGTTATTTTTGTGACATTAGTTCGAATTATAAATATGAGAAGTAATTATATCGTTTCTTTAAAATAAGTGGATCTGCAGACAAAATCTACCTGCGGACTTGGGTGATAGCCGAGTCTGAGTTTATCACTGGGAGTGGAATATATTAAACTATTTGTATACGTTATTTTTATATAATAAAGCTTGTTCGTGAAATAAATATTTTAATTATTTTCATTTAATGGTTCTCCGAAATAAATATTTTATACGTATGAATATTTTGTTAAGCTATATATATTCATTTATGTTCCGTATCGAATTTGAATTTGTAAAAGAGATGATCGATTTCGAGCATGATTTAGAGTGCTTATATATGGATTTCGAGCATGATTTAAAGTGTATATGATTGATTTTGAGCATGATTTAAAGTATATATATATTGATTTCGAGTATGATTTAAAGTGTTTATATATGGATTTTGAGCATGATTTTAATTTTATATATGTGTATATAAGTTATGAAAAATCATGAAACAAATACTCATTCCCTCCAGATAAGATGAGATGAGATTAGATGAGATAATAGGCCTTTAGGGTTTATCTGAGCACACATAAAGGCTTTGGACCGTGTGCTTGGGTGCTTTCGCCCTTTGGGGGCATATGCATGCAGACAGATATTGAGATATGATGATATTTAAGACCAGGTGGTCCTGACACGATGTCGCCATATAACGTATCATTGCACGTCCGTTGAGATCCGGATATGAATTATGATAATAAGCATGATATGGCACGTCCTCGTCTATCCGTGTAACTCCGGACATGATGGCACCCAGATTGTACATTATTATCATCCGTTGAGGTTCGAATATGACAAGATTATTCCCTCGGGTATTTATTTAAGGATAGTTGTATTATTTAGTATTTGATATTCTAATAGGAGATATTTTTCTTTATTTTTTGGTAGTATCAATTATATTTATATTCATAATATGATTGAAATAAAATGAATTTTTACATTAAAATAATTAATTGAGAAAATTAATTATACAAGCAATACATTTATTCTTGTAAGTATCTTATGTTTCAAAAACTATTATCCACTCACTGAGCTCACTGAGTATTAATTGTAAGTATTTTATGTTTCAAAAATAAATGCATTGCTTGTATAATTACTTTTTTCAATTAATTATTTTAATGTAAAAATTCATTTCATTTCATTTCAATCATATATTGAATATAAATATAATTGATACTACCGCAAAATCAAGAAAAACATCTCATATTAAAATATCAAATACAAAATATTACAGTTATCCTTAAACAAATACCCGAGGGAATAATCTTGTCATATCCGAACCTTAACGGACGGCAATAATGTACTATCTGGGTACCATCATGCCCAGAGCTACACAGATAGACGGGGACGTGCCATCTCATACTTATCATCATAATTCATATCCGGATCTCAACGGACGTGCAAGGATGCGCTATCTGACGACATCGTGTCCGGACCACCTGGATTTAAATCTCATCATATATCAATATCTGTCTGCATGCATATGCCCCCAAAGGGCGAAAGCACCCAAACACACAGCCAAACCCTATATGTATGCTCAGACAGGCCCTAAAGGCCTACTATCTCATCTCATTTCATCTTATTTGAAGGGAATTGGTATTTGCTTTAAACTTTAAATCATGATCAAAATCAATATATATATACTTTAAATCATGCTCAAAATCAATATATATATACACTTTAAATCATGCTCAAGATCAATCATATACTCTTTAAATCATACTCAAAATCAACATATATACACTTTAAATCATACTTAAAATCAATATAAATACACTTTAAATCATGCTCAAAATCAATCATCTCTTTTACCATTTTAAAGTCGGTACTGAATATAAATGAATAAATATAACTTAACAAAATATTTATATGTACTAAACATTTATTTCGGAGATTCATTAAATGAAAATACTTTAAAAATTCATTTCACGAATAAGTTTTACTATATAAAAATAACATACGCAAATAGTTTTAATATATTCCACTCACAGTGATAAACTCAAACTTGGCTATCACCCAAGTCCGTAGGTAGATTTTCGCCCGCAGATCAACTTATTTTAAATAAACGATATAATTACTTCCCATATTTATAATTCGAACTAATGTCACAAAAATAACGCTTAAAGTAAATATTCATTCAAACATTACAACTCTCAATTCTCTCGGTTTACCGTATTAACCCCGTATTCGTAATTTACTAATAAAAATCCAAAATTATACTTGTCGATAACCCTCAAATTCATAATTTACTAATTTATCCTCAACATCATAAAATTATCAATTCATCCTCAATTTAGATTGTTAAAACATTCTTAAAACTGAAAATTATGAAATTACCCTCTATGCGTGAAATTACCAAAATACCCTTACGGTCAATATTGATCAGAATTCACCCAAAGGCGATGGGAAAGTTCGAAACTAGACACTTCTCATCGAATTGAGTTTAACGGTGCCGGTGATGACCTCCCACGCACGGCTCTTTGGGTGGTTAGTCGGGAATGGAAGATGGTGAGGTGGGGAACCTTTTCCAAACGATCGTCCGTGACAAACCCGCGGAATTTTTTAGCTTCGCTGGCGGCGTTCCACATAGTATCTGACAGCAAGAACATGTGGAGGTTAACAACTGGCTCACAAGCTTTCGTTTGACACCATGCTCGGCATGTGAGGTGGCCAGAGATGGGAGATACCGGTGGGTTGGGTTCGTGGGTTCTGGGTCAAATGGGTCAGCTCACTCTCTCTCTCGGCTTCAATCTAATTTCCACCTGTTTTCCATCTTTTAAACACATCCAAAATATCATATAGACCCCTTCTTGTTTTAATTATTTGCATATATAATAAAATAAATTGCATATGTTACACTCACTCTATTTTATTATATTTTTTCTCCCCAAGAGATTATAGGTACAACCATTGACCCAACAGCTTGGCATATTTAGAGTCATTTTCAGTCACGTGAGAGTGTCTGAGGATATAGATAATTTTTTTTTTGTTAGTGTACTATTGGATATTTTACTTAATGAGACTGGTTGAAGTAGTTTGATGCATAATAAATTATTTTGGGAGTGCTTGTGTTATAATTGCAGGTTTGAGAATGTTATATGTTTAGGGGAGGTTCTGCCAAAATTTTGGTAAAATTCTCATTAATAAGATTTTTAATATTTGAGTTCAGTTGCTCGAGATAGGTCGCCTCTGGAGATGGGGCGGGTCATTTCAGTTGGTATCAGAGCATGGTTTTAGATTTTGTATACTTTACTTGTTTAAGAGGAATATGTTTATAATTTTTATAAAGAAGAATTTATATTTTGTAGGCGCCATCATGATTCGTCATAGTAATAGACGTGGCTGTGGCCGTGGCCGTACGTGGTCAATAGCTGGGTTGACTCCTAGTGTTGTACCTGTAGGGGCAAGTGAACCTGTGGAATCTTCGATGCATTGGGCTGCACAAAAAGCGCCTGAAAATGCTCTAAACATTGAGCAGTCATTTGACCGACTAACACAGATTATGACTACAGCTATTCAGAATCAAGCTTATTCACAAGCTGGTAGCTCTAACACCATAGAGTGTGTGAAAAGTTTAGGAAGGAGAAGCTTTAATGGTACTGGAGAGCCACTTGAGGCCGAGTCATGGCTTGTTAAGCTAGAGCGTATTTTTGAGGTGATGAGGTGCTCAGCGGAAGATAAATTAATATTTGTCACTTTTCTACTTGAGGATAGAGCTTATCACTGGTGGTAGGCTGTGGAACATCGATATCATGGGCATATTGACATTACTTAGGACATTTTTCATAAGGAATTCTATACTCATTTTTTTCCAGTGGTGTATTAAGACATCAAGGGAAGTGAGTTCCTCCAATTGGTCTAGGACTCGACGACAATTAAAGAATATAAGACAATGTTTATGGACCTTTCTCGATTTACAACGACTGTAGTGAGTGATGAGAGAGAGAGATGCAGACGATTCGAGAAGGGTCTTCGATTTGATATTCGCAGTATCATAACTGCATCGAGATACACCGAGTTTGCAGAGGTAGTTAAAACAGCCAGGAAGGTTGAGCATAGTATTACGGAGAGACATAAAATTCAAGCATTGAAGCAGAAACGGAGCCAGAGCTGGACAGATAGCGGCTCTAGTAGTAGACCGCCTAAGCGAGGAAGCATTGGTGCAGGATATTTTGATAACACTCAAAGAAGTCAGGGTATAGGCATCAAGGGAGACCCGAGATAGATTGTCAGCCACGACTCAGTGCAGTAGTCAGTGGGAAGTAATGTCAGGAGTTAGGGACATTATGACAGGAGTAAAGATGGAAATCGTGATAATCGTCCTAGGGGTGCTCAACATAATCCTTGCCCTGTATGTGGTAGGAACCATCAGGGTCAGTATCGAATTGAAGAGAAAGTTTTTTATCGTTGTGATCAGTCTGGACACGTCAAGAGATTTTATCCTACTTTATCTCAGGGTGACAGTCCTGCACGAAAGACATCCTCTCAATACTAACCTTACTCTAGACAGACTTAGGGCCAGAGAAGTGTGCTGATAGGTAATTCTACATCGACTGGTAAGAGTCAGACGACTGCTTTAACTCAGAGAAGTCAGCCTGGTCAACCTCATACTTAGGCTCAAGTCTTTGCTTTGACACAATAGAAGGCACGTGCTACACCAGAAGTTATTATGGGTATATTATCTATCTTTGGCTGCGAAGCACATATTCTTATTGATCCTGGATCTACACATTATTTTGTTTCCTGTACATTCTCTAAACATGTAGAGCGAAGGCCTGAATCACTAGATTGTGACTTAGTTGTTAGTACACCTACGGGAGAGTCACTTTTTACCAAGAATGTGTATCAGAATTGTGTGATTAGAATGGGTGAGCATGAATTTGAGACAAATTTGATTATTATAGATATTCAAAATTTTGATGCTATCTTGGATATGGATTGGCTTGCATCTCATTATGCTACAGTGGATTGTTTCAAGAAGGAAGTTGTGTTTAATAAGTCAGGAAAAACTGTGGTAAAATTTTGTGGGAAGCACAACATTTTAACCCTCATGTGTTATTTCTGCCATTAATGCGAGATGGTTACTTAAAAAAGGATGTTCAGCTTACTTAGCATATGTGGTGGACACAAAAGTTCAAGAGTTGAAATTAGAGGATATTCTAGTAGTCCAAGAGTTCCTAGATGTATTTCCAGATGAACTGTCAGGGATACCACCTAATAGGGAGAATGAGTTTTCTATCGATTTAGTTCCTGGAACATCTCCTATATCTATGGCACCGTACAAGGTGGCTCTAGAATAATTGAAGAAACTTAAGGTTCAACTACAAGAATTAGTGGATAAGGAGTTTATAGGCCTAATGTTTCTCCTTGGGGAGCTCTAGTTTTGTTTGTTAAGAAGAAGAACGGTACCTTCAGACTCTGCATTGACTTTCAGCAGTTGAACAAAGTTACGATACTCAATAAGTATCTACTTCCGCGTATTAATGACTTGTTTGACCAACTCCAGGGGGCTAGGATATTTTCTAAGATCGACTTGTGATTGGGATATCATCATCTTAGAATTAAATAGGACGATGTTCCTAAAACAGCATTCAGAACCCGATATGGACATCATGAGTTTTTTGTGATGTCGTTGGGTTGATTAATGCTCCAGCAGCTTTTATGGATCTTATAAATATGATATTTTACCAGCATTTAGATCTATTCGTAATTGTTTTCATCGATGATATTTTGGTGTATTCCCGAAATGAAAAAAAGTATGCTGATCACTTATAGACGGTTCTACAAACTTTGAGAGAAAACAGATTTATGCCAAGTTTAGTAAGTGTGAGTTCTGGTTGGACAGAGTGACATTTTTAGGCCATGTGATATCAGCTGAGGGCATTTATGTCGATCCTAAAAGATTGAAGCAGTTGTGAAATGGGAACAGCCTACAAATGTCACAAAGATTTTAAGTTTCCTTGGTTTGGCTAGGTACTATCGTCGATTTGTAGAGAGATTATCTAAGATTGCTACTCTGCTAACAGAGTTAACTAGAAAGCATGCCGGAGTCTAGTGAAATGATGATTGTGAAAAGAGTTTTCAAGAACTTAAGACACGTCTTACCTCAGCACCAATTCTTACACTTCTATCGGGCAAAGAAGAGTTTGTGGTATACAGTTATGCTTCTAAGCAAGGTTGGGTTGCGTGCTAATGCAACATGGTAAAGTAGTGACTTATACTTCTAGACAACTTAAGAAACATGAGCAAAATTACCGAACACATGACCTAGAGCTGGCAGCGATTGTGTTTACACTTAAAATTTAGATACATTATTTGTATGGGGTATCTTGTTAAATTTTCATTGAGCATAAAAGTCTCAAGTTTTTGTTTACTCAGAAAAACTTAAATTTGAGACAACAAAGATGGATGGAGCTAATTAAGGATTATGAATGCACTATTGATTATCATCCAAGAGAATGCGTAATGCCGAGTAGAAATCTTCGGTCATGACTCATATGATGGCATATACCTGCATTGATCGAACTGAGATCTTTGGGAGTTGATTTGGATGCCGATAACTGCAAAGCTTTGAAAGCCAATTTTCAAGTTAGGTCATCCTTGATTGACAAAGTCCATCGGATGCAAGCATAGGACCCCCAGTTAATGAAGTTGATATAGAATGTGCAAAAAGGTTTATGAAACGATTTTATGGTGAGAGATGATGGAGTTTTAGTCATGGATAATAGACTGTGTGTACCAGATATTGAGGAGCTAAAGAGGGAGATCATGGAAGAAGCTCATTGTTCAGCCTATGCGATGCATCCTGGAAGTACAAAGATGTATCGTACCTTAAGTGACCGTTACTGTTGGCAAGGCATGAAAAGAGAGATTGCAGAATTTGTTTCTCGATGTTTGGTTTGTCAGTAGGTTAAAGCTGAACACCAGAGACCTGCAGGGTATTTCCAGCCACATCCTATTCTTGAGTGGAAATGGGAGCATATTACTATAGACTTTATATCGGGACTTCCGCGTACCCAGCGTGGACACTACAGTATTTGGTTTGTTATAGATCGACTTACAAAATCTGCTCATTTTCTACCATTCAAAACCACCTATTCAATAGATAAGTTGGGGAGTATTTATGTGGCTGAGATAGTTTGTCTTCACAGAGTACCAATATCTATTTTTTCATATAGAGATTCTCGGTTTACTTCGAAGTTCTGGACCAGCTTGCAAAATGCTTTAGGTACGAAGTTGAATTTTACTATAGCTTTTCATCCTCAGACTGATGACCAGTCAGAGCGTACCATTCAAAATTTAAAGGATATGCTGCGAGCATGTGTTATGGAAATCAAAGGTAACTGGGACATTTATTTACCTTTAATGGAGTTTGCATACAATAACAGTTATCAAGCTAGTATCAAGATGGCGCCATATGAGGCTTTGCATGGACGGAAATACAGAACTCCAGTATATTAGGATGAAGTTGGTGAGTGGAAGTTATTTTTCCCAGAATTGGTTCAAGATACTAATGAGCAGGTACAACTTATTCGGGATAGATTAAAAGTGGCCCAAGATAGATAGAAAAGCTATGCGGATAAGAGTAGACGGGAACTTGAATTCAGTGTTGGTGATAGAGTGTTCTTACGAATATCTCCTTGGAAATGAGTACTTTGCTTTGGGAAGCGTGGGAAACTCAGTCCACGTTACATTGGGCCATATGAAATAGTAGAGCATATTGGTCCATCGGTTTATCGATAAATGACATCAACAACCACAGCTGAATTATACCAATAGTAACAACTACTTCCATAACCACAACATGATTCTCTACCCCAACAACTAGCTGAACAACTTGTGGTTGAAGCTGAATTTTATTAAGAAGAGAATTTTATTACACAACAAAAAAAGAAACAAAGATTGATGATTTATTACAATATTGATAATTTCCTTTTACAAGCACCAAAAGAATCTTATTATTATAATAAAAGCAAAAGAATATCATTATATCTTATCATTAGATAATTTACTTTACACATAACACTTACTTTAATTATTACAAAATATTTATTACTTTTATTTACAATTGCACACTTATCACACTATTATTAGTTATTAAAAAGATAACTTTATCACACAAAAGAATGGGGCAATGATCAATGATCCATTACAATACTGAATACTCTCTTTTATACGCAACAAAGAAATTTTACTATTACTATAAAGACAAAAGAACATCATTATATCTTCTTCTTAGAGAATTTACTTTACACATCACAATTACTTTAATTATCATAAAATATTACTTTATTACTTTTATTTACAGCCATACATTTGTCACAACCATTGCTTCCACTGCGAGGGTCCACTATAGCTTTCTCTAGTCCTTGTTGCTGTTGGTTTCTCCTATTTACTTCTTCTTTTTCCCAGCATGCTGGTACCTTAGCAATTTCTACTTGATTATCCATGAGATTGTTGGGCACGTTCTCTAGTTGAGGCCATTTATCTCAATCATCATTCTATAATCATTAATCAACTTTATCATATTGATGTTGTCGATTTGGAAGATGATATTCTCTCCATGGAGGAATAGCATCTGCCCGTCTATGTCTTACAAGCCAATCATGATATCTTTCTCTTGTCTTAATCTCGTAGTGCTCATCCAATATTTGATAATTTTTAATTTCTTCTCTATAGTAAAGATCAGGAATTATAATAAATTTAGGAGATAAAAGACTATGAGTGTTGTACTGAGGCTCTATTTCATAAATTTTTGCTAAAGCTTGTCTAGTATGTAAACATTCACTCAACATTGAGAAAGTATCATCATTGTCATGGTCGTGTTCAACCACTTGGATGAAGGTTGTTTATTACGATCCCAAATATCCCTTAGTTGTATTATAACAACAGTATTGTGAGTTAAGTGATATCCATTGATTAGCTTGAGAGTTATAATGTCTTCAAACAGTAGAAAAAACATTCTATCAACCATCTACCTTTATTATATCGACGGCTTGTATGGATGAGATTTGGCTCAAATAATATGGCTACAGGATATATATTTAGTAAGTATTAAAAGATATAGTAAACTTGTCTGGTTACTTCACAAATCACACAATATTCCCAGTGAATGTGGTCATCAATAGTATTGTGGAATGTTTTATTGACAAGAAATATCTTTTTGGTGCATTCGATCTCTTTGTAAAAATAGTTAAAACAGTTTATGATTTCCTTCCTTGAAAATTAACTTTATGAACTCTTACATCTTTAGAAACAACTATACTCTCTATTTTTTATCATCTTCATTAAAATCTTCATAGTAGTCAAGTACCTTTTCAAAAATAATTTCTTTGATTTCTAAAGGTAATATTGTAAATAAAGTTGGAAGGTTATATATATAAGGATGATTTTTCATAAACCAAGTTGTAGGGAGACTTCTATTAGTAGATGCTTTGTCTTTAAATGTCATCTTGATCACCGAAATTGGTTTAGAAAGAAAATTAGCAATTGTATTTGACTCTCTTTTTATGTGTTTGACTTTATATTTGAGTCTGGATAAAGATTCTGCCCATCTTGCTAACTAAGGATCTGGAATTTCTCCTCTCTTTCTTTTGAGTAACTTTTGAAGGTATTTGCAATCTGTTTCAAACAAATGAAGTTAGAGAAATGAAGAACTAGAGTTTTTTAATTCCTTTTATCACAATTAGCACTTCTTTTTTAGAAGATAGGTAATAGTGTTGAGCATCACTAAATTGTTTAGATTTATAGCCATAAATTCTCTTGTTACTATTGAATTCCTCTATTAATATTGCACCCCAATAATTATCATTAGTATCAGTCTAGAGAATGAGGTGTCCCTTATCTAAAATCTTTAAAAGTAGAAGTAATTGACACTTTTGCTTTGAATACTGTAAAGCCTTTGTCGCTTCTTCCTACCATAAGAGGGCACATTTCTTTAAGTGTTTGACAATCCGACTTGTCATGTTTGTCAGATCTTAGATGTGATATGTTGCATAATTGATGCTTTCTAAAAAAAATGTTGGATTTACTTTCTGTTTAACTATTCATCAGAAAACTGAAATACTTTTTTCTGTAATGTGTGGTTGTGGTAAGATGTATTTATCCTTGATATAAAGTCTTAAAAATTAATTTCTCTAAGACTAATTTTCATCTTTGTATAGGATAATGTCAAACCATACAAATGTCAAATATTTAAAATGTTGAAAATGTTTATCATGTTTTTATTAATCTTTACTGAATATAAGAGCATCATTAATGTATACCAGACAAAATTCTGATATTGGCTTGTATACCTCATCCATTCTGTGCTAAAACTCTTATGGTACATTTTTTAACCTGAATGTAATGACATTTCATTCATAGCCTCCATGTAATACTACAAATGTTATTTTATATCTATCCTCATCTTTTATGCCAATCTGCCAAAATCTTGACTTCATCATAAGGCATTCTTGGATGAGAAACTGTTTGATGAGGCATAGTCCATCCATATTTGTATAACAATAAGAAAAATATTTTTTTCCATGACTAGAATTTATTTGGAATATCTGCACAATACCTATAAAAGCTCTTTATGCTGCACTTCAAAATTTTAAACTAGTGTTGAACAAATTTTTACTTTATCATTCCTCCCAAATATGGATTGTTGTTCAACCCAAGGAATTATAAATAAATGAGACTTATGATCAATTGGATTAATGATGGTGTAGTTGAATCATTTGGAATAGAAAGTGAATAGTGCAATGAGACTAAAAAAATCAATTCCAAACAATAAGTCTTCTCTATATTGGTCATAAGTAATTAAACTATGTCTTGTGCCAAATAGTAAAAGTTTAATCTATTTGGTATATTTATGACTGTAAAAGTTATTTCTACTGGCAACTAAGAAACTAAATTAAGTATCACAATGGATAATAAATGATATTGCTCTTATATCAATAAAGCAGTGAGTGCAATTTGTTTTTCCTTAATGACTTTAAGGATGACCTTTATATATGGCCTAAAATGAGGTCCTAGTTGCATGATTTGATTTTTTTTCTTCATCAATAGTATAGAGTAGCTTATCATCTTTAGAAAAAAATATATATAATTCATCAGATTCAGTAGATGCAACGGGCTTCTGATATTGAGAATTTAATACAAATATTACATCTGTTGGATTTTTAGACTATGTGTACAAAGTATCGTTAAAGTTTGGATCGTCTATTATTTGTAAGAGTTTTGCTGGAACTCTTTTCTTGGATTTGCACTATTTTGCATAATGTCCTTTCTTTCCACATATAAAACATATACCTGATTTCTTTTGAAATTTTTGCTTTTTGACAAATATATGCTTCCTGCCTTTATATGTCTTTTAGGTTTTTCTTCTTTTGTGAAGCTTTGGTTTACAATGACATGTCTTGTTGTTCTCCTGATACCCAAATTTTTATGGCTCAGTATTGCAATATTTAAATAGAGAGGGGTTTTCTCAATCTGCTTCATGCGCTTTTTTAAATCTTGATTTCTACAATGATTTTGGATTAATTCTCTTGCAATTTGAAATTATCTTACTAGATTGAAATTTGTCAATTCAATATAGCTTTCAACTTTGAATTTTGCTTCAATCATTCTTACTACTGGTGATGCATGTTCCAAAATAAATTTTCTTTTGATAATTTGTTTACTTATTGAATATATAATAGAGGCATTCTTGCTCTATATAATATTCTTCAAGATTTTGCAAAAATTATTTTTCAACTATCTTAGCTTCATTATTTTCTATTCTAATGAAATTTAAAATTAAGTTGTTTATAAGAGCAATGCATGGTTCTGGTCTGCTTAAAATATACTCATTTTGGTCTTCATTAAAAGAATACTATAATCTTCATGACGATCCAATGAATTAAGCAATTATTCTCCATGTAATAGTATATTTGCTGAGATGTGGAGCTCGTTAACTTTTACTTTCATACTATGGGATCATTTTTTCGATATAGGCTGCTCTATCTTTAAGTTTGACATCATCAATGTTCTATAATGCTTTTACTATTAAAGTAAGGGACTTAAAGATGTGTTTCCCATTCAGTTTCAACTGCATGTTGTTCAGCTAGTTGTTGGGGTGGAGGATCTTGTTATAGTTGTGGTGGTGGTTGTTGTTGTTGGTATAATTTAACTATAGTTGTTGATATCATTTTTTATGCTTGTTCAGTCTCATATGGAGATTGCTGGAACCTTTTTCTTATGGTATCTACATCTGTAAAATTAACGAAAAAATATAGTTTCTTCATCTTAACAAGTATTAGTGCCGGAGAATTTGATTCAGAAGTATTATCATATGAGTTATCTTCTTAACCTAATGTTTTAATAGGCCATGGCTCAATATAAGGCATTTTCTTACCTTCTCAAAAATCCTTTGATGTTATTTCCAGGACTTTCTTCCCAAATATGAGCTGTTTTGGAAGGCATATTTCTTTTACAAGATATTTTCTTTTATTTGAGAAAATAATATTGGCAACATTGTAGTGTTTTCACCTTTTTTACATCGCTAGCTCCTCTTTTGAAACAAATCATGAAAATTCTTCTAAGTCCATGCCAGTCAAAGAGTTGTCTTACAGTTAGCTTTCATTGGGTTTTTCTTAATTGCTTTTGTAATTCTTGTATTTATTGTACAAGCTGTTGTTGCTGAGTAAGGATTTCATCCTATACTTTATTTTGTTCTAAAGCATTGATGTTACCCGAGTTGATTGCTTTTTAATTGGTTTAAATTCTGTTGGATCTATCTTTTGGACAATTCATTTAACAACTGTATATTCTTCAGACACTTGCCTGGGTAATTCTTTATTATTAGGAGCATTGATAACTCTAATTAGACCTATATGTCTAATTGAACACGATCTTCTTAGCATATGAGAATATGATTCTAAATGTTTGCCAAGCAACTAACACTTTTCACAAAGGTACAAAGATTTTGTTTCCCTCAGAAAAGAAATTGATACTCTTCCTTCTAGTATTTTTTTCAATATGTGGAACTTCATAAATCTAAAAATGTTTATTGTTTGACTCATACTTATTGATCCATTAAAGAGGAAAGAGTAGTCTGTTCTATTTTTAAGCTTAGGGTTAAATGATTCTTCCTTCACTACTAATTATCTTATTGATAAAAAGATTGGTATGGCTCATTGAGAACACATAGGTTTGGACTTTATAGGTTATGGAATGGTGTATATCAAGGGCTAACTCACCTATATTCATTGTTAAACTATTCATCTAGATTAACAATTTTATGGTTTTTATGAGTATAGTTTTATATAGATCCAAAGTAAAGTTTGACTCTACTTAGATGACCATATGACCTTGGTTAAGATCCACTTCTATTGTTGAGATCAAAGTATTTTCAAAAGTCTTCCACTTTGTGTCAAGAATTGCCATAAAATAAGTGACATTTTTCCCTGCAAAGTATAAGGGTTAGAGACCAATTTTGATTGCCCCTAGATGCAACACATTATATTTTTCAAATCTATATCTCTTAATATCTTTAAAATAAAGAACATGAATATATATTTCTTTTGAAGTAGAAGATACAAGCTGTACAAGAATTTCAGAAAATTTGTATATAGACTTAAGCTTAGGTTGTCAAAAAGCTACAATAAATTTAATAGAAGAAGCCATAGTATTTACATAGTAGAATTTAAATGGGAAGGATGTGCTTGGTTTTAGGTTTTGCTTGAATTTTAAAATGAAAATTTATGATAGAAGAATTACTAATTGAGGAAGAATACGCTTCCATACTAGAAGTATTTACTTGAGACTGGATTACATTATGGTTATTCATAGTCCCGTACTATCTTAACAATGGGTCTTAATATATAAGAGAACATATAACAGAATTATTTTTTGCTTACAATAAGCCCAAAACACACTACTCTTCTTAGCCTTAACAAGAGTTAACCCCTATTAAGAAGAGAATTTTATTACACAAAAGAAAAAGGTAATGATCGATGATTCATTACAATACGGAGGACTCTCTTTTATAAGTGTAAGGAGAATCTTATTACTATTATGATAAAGACAAAAGAATACATTATATCTTATTCTTATAAACTATACTTTACACATCACACTTATTTTAATTATTACAAAATATTATTGTATTACTTTTATTTACAATCATACATTTAGCACACTATTATTGATATTATATATATATATACAACAATAGAAGTGGAGAATTAATGTAGCCAAAACCAATAATTTTGATATAGGAAGGAATCAAATTGATGTGCAAGCAAGATAATGAATCAAGGAAAAGAAAAGAATACGGCTAGTTTGATGAAGTACTAATTAAGCAAGAGTATACAAATTATATGAATAATAATAATAATAAGGTTAAAGTTACTTATGGATGTAGAAAAGTACTGATTCTTCTTATTTCCATGACTTCAGCTATACAAACATCATATTTTTTTCCAGTTAACTTTTTTTATATAATTTCAAATTATTCTTTAAAATATGAAAATCACTACTTCATCGAATTGCGGATACATCCTTTCCTTATAAATAAATTAGACACATGTTAAGTATAAAAGTATCAAAGAATTTATTTTATAGGTCCTCAAGAGTGTAGTCGGGTTGGTTACCATACTTGCTGTAGAGCCGTGGAAACCCGGGTTCGATTCTTGAGGGTGAGAAGAGGGTTAAAAATTGTATTTCGCCTTACCAGCCCCCTTTCCTTTTAAAAAAAAAAAAAAGAATTTATTTTGTAGGGAGAATAAAATGACCTCCCTTCGGAGGAATATTAACAAACAAGTTGTGTACTGCCTAAAAGCCAATTATTTATTGTGTAATACATGTTCTTTCTAAACATAATTGTTGTCTACATGATGAGCTGAAATTATCAAAATATCCTCAGTAAAACTTCCTTACAAGTCACAACACCTTGCGCACGGTGTTTTTTAGTCTTTGCAACACATATGAAATTGAAATGTCAGAAGTGTTCTTTTTTATATTTGAATATTTTAGAGAATATATTTGAATGGTATCATTCAGATTTTTTAAACTAACTAAAAGGTTAAAAAATTAATTTAATAACTTAATAATTAAAATTTTTTATTAAATTAAAAAAATAAACTTAACAACTTAACTAATTAAAATTAAGTCAATTAAATCATTAAGTTAAAAAAAAAACTAAACAGCCCCTAAATATCAAAGAAAAATAAAAATAAAAATAAACATAAACATAAAAATTAAAAATCGTGTAAATAAGTGGTTACAATGACAATGCAGTCTCATCCTTTTTTAAATAATCAGTTGCTCTTTAATATTTTCCCGCTTGGGAACAAAAATAATGCCATGGCTTGTAGTGTACTAGTGGATCTCTCCATTTTATCTTTGATGGCTCAAAAATCATAAATACAAAGGCAAAAACAATTATCGCAATCAAATGAATTACACACATGGAATGGAAAGAAATTGCTAAATAATATCCATCATTTTCATGTTTCTAATGTTTCTCCTATTTGCTCTGTTATAATTGTTTGTGTTATCAAATTAAAATACAATATAAGCATGATCGATTAGACAACAAGAGCCATCAATAGAAGAAATGTTATTAACTAAAAATGTTAAATTTGTTTCAGAAAAAGAATATATTATATTACTCTACTGATATTTATAATAGAAAAATTTCTCGCAGAGCACATGATGTGGTGAAACCTTTGTTGTGTGTGAATATTCAGCAACAACTATAGGGACAATAGAAAAATCCAATAATTATTATCTAAATTAAGGTAACATTTGGAAATTTATGGGGCTTTTATGAAATGAATTAAGTACATGGAAAAGAATTTGGTAATCTACATACAAATCAACTTCAACAAGTCACGTTGACACAGTGACTATATATATTCATTATATTTTCATCTACTTTGTTTCAAATAAATTAAGAGATTTATTCTTGAACCAGCTTTGGCATTGGCACGGCTACTTATCCTGAAAAAACAGAACAGGGTAATAAATATTACTGAACCAAAACCACTCAGCAAAAATGATCAAATTAATTGACATGGAATTTGGAAGGAGATATGGGCTTTGAAATTACCAGAGATCCATGAGTACTGTATATTCTAGCTCTGCTCGAACTTACAGTAAGGGTTTAAGACATCTCTGGCATTGGCTTGATCCCACTCCAAAGATTCCCACAATTCTTTCTTTATCTTAATAACTTCAAGCGCAGGGAGTGGAGATGGTTGCCCATTATCAAACAGAGGAAGCCTAAGAGAGAGCCGCTTTAATTTGGGGCATGAGGATACCTCAATTTCTTGGAGAGAATTACAAACCAATACTACATTGTCACTGCAAATGCTCTTCAACGCTGGCAAGTAATCAACACGCAACTTCTTCAATCTAGGAAGTGTAACAATGACGGTATTCGTTCCTTCTTTATTCTCAGATTCTTCATCATTGACTGCTACTATCTCCTTGATTCCGCTGCAGCTACCGACTTCGAGAAATTCCAAGTTTTGGAGGGCTGGCAATAACTGAGGTGAGAACACTTTCTTTAACTGATCACAATAGTAAAACCAAAGAACTTTAAGGTCTTGTGAAGACTCGCTAATGTTAACTAGTCCTTGTTCCCTTGACAAAACATCGTTTAAGCTTGTAACATCACGGATACCCACCATGACTAAGCATTCAACACCTTTTGGGAGCACAATGGGTTCTTCTCTTCTGCATATCATATAACCGGCTATGCATACCGATTTAGCAGCTTGGTTAACAACTTTCTGAGCATTGTTAAGAACTTTGCGATAAATCATGAGCAATATGCGTTGGTCTATGTTATCTCCTGACCTCACCAGATTAAAATGAAAATTTTTCGATCCTCGACCATCTGAGGTTTTAACATATATGTTGAAATCATCGGGTTTAGAAAAATAGGCATCAAAAGTGTCCAATCTATTACTCAATCTAGCTGCCTCTTCCACTGTTTCTCGTAAAGTTTTGGATCCCAAATATAATTTCAATCTATAGAGATTACTTTGTTTAGGCAATATACCAGTTGGAACCTGTTGTAGAAGCCGAGAATAAAGATAAAGATGAACAAGGTGTTCCAGCATTTCCATACCTTCGGGGACTTCCTTTATAGATGTGTTTTCAAGGTCCAAGTACTGGAGAGCTAACAGGTTTGCCAAAGAAGGAACTCGCTCTAATTTTCCACAGTGTCCAAGCAACAATGACCTGAGATTCCTCAAGTCAGTGACCGAATTCGGCAAGACTTCAATAGGAGTGTAAGAAAGATTGAGAACCTTCAAACCATGCATGTGTACAAAGAAACATTCAGGAATCCTCCGTATTCTGTTTACTTTTAGCAACAAAGTTGAAAGAGTTGGACAAAATGGCGATATATTTGAAGGGATTTCTTGGATTAAATTCCATTCCAATGAAACTCTCTCGAGATTGGCTTTCCATTCTTGTTCACCCGGAAATTTATTCTGTACGCCAGCTTGTACCATGAATAAAGGACTCTCATCACTAGTAATGCGCAACGCCATGTCTCTTATAAGATCATGCATCTTCACACGACTTCCATCTTCAGCGCTCTCCAATAAGCAGCAATTTACAAGTTTGTCTAATATAGTATGACCTCTGTCATATTTTGCTTGGACTTCCTTCACTTCCTCGATAAATCCTTCTGCAATCCAGTAACTTATGAGCTCGTCCTTTGAGATGGCATAGTCTTCAGGATACAATGCACAATACAAGAAGCATTGTTGGACCTTTTCATCTTTCAAGCGATGGTAACTGAATTCTAACCGCCCGAATACAGCAGTATCTACGCCTTTCATACTTCTTACACGCCTATGCAATTCATTGAGCGCATTCCTCCATTCATGAATTCCATATACACCTCTCATGGAAGCAGCTACTGTGACAATTGCGAGCGGCAGACCAGCACATTCCTTGACAACAGCGGTAATAAGTTCTTCCAAAGTTGGAACTTGCAAAATGCTTTTTATTCCAACTTTGTCTAAGAAAAAATTCAATGCCTCCCTTTCAGACAGACGTTCAACCTTGACTTCTTTGCACTCCATAAAACGACAGACCTCCAATGAACGTGTAGTTATCACCAATTTGCATCCGTTCTCTTTACTAGGCTCAGGGATCCCTACTTCCTCAAGAGATAATGCTTCCCACATATCGTCTAGTATCAACACAAACTTCTTTTTAGATTTCAACATTTCTAATAACCTCCCGGCACGACTTACTTTATCTTCATTTTCTGGGAGACTTTCTTTCAATGCAGTTGCAATTCCAGTTTGTAATTTAATAGGATCAAGTGGATGAGACACAGTGACCCAAATCACATCATCGAACTTATTGGTCATTTCTTGGAGTCTGTTGTTGACATGACTCATAACAGTGGTTTTGCCAACACCGCCCATACCCCAAACTCCTATCTTTAACACCTTATCACCCATCAAATCCTCCCAAATTTCTTGCACAATTTTCTCTGTCTTTTCCCCCGCCAATGTTTTTGTTGTTGGCAACATCCTTCTGCTGGTTGGAGGGTCATCACTCACCAAGTTTTCTGCTGTGAAAGAACGACCGTTTTGATGATACTCTTTCACTTCTAGAATCTTCTCCTCAACAAGTTTTCCCAGACGCGCACGTGAGAAATATTTTCTTTTCTTAACTTCCTGCTGAATAATTTCCTTTTCGCTGTTGATCCTTTGTACGTTTTCCAGCCAATCATTGACTTCATTACTTGCTTTTTTTCCTTGATCGCGCTCTGCCCTCGACAATTTCGCTTCTATATCTTGTTTCTTTTTATTTAACCCCTGTAATTCTCTTTCAAGATCATTCATTTTTTCATTCAGCTTTCTGTGGTACTGAACATATTTGCATAGAGGAGGACATGCACACTTGAATATTTCAATGATTGGTCCGATTATAAGATCCATCGGCAGGTCCTAGTAGGGCATTAATACCATAGCGTTAGTACTATAGAAGATTTCTTTCAATGCAATTTTATGTCAAAATTGCATCAAATTTTGACTAAAATGTTAAACCTACTGGTAAGAAGATAATAATATAATTTCTTCGGACTAATTTATCAAGTTTTAAATTTTACTTATGTGGCAACATATTGGCTTTAGATTTGTTTCAAGCTTTTCTGCAACTGCCAAACTATTTTTTTTTTTTTTTTTGGTTGAAAAATTGATACCTCACTTCTTCATTTTTTTTCCCTTTTCTTTTGCTTATAATTGTATTTTTTTCTTCCATATGTCTACGAACCCTATGTTATGTTTTTTTGCCAACACTTGATTCTCTGGGAAAACTACAGATTTAAAGTGACTTCTAAGGACTAATGGGAAAACTCTAATATTTTTATCTTTTCTAGGATACTCAAATTTTGCGTCTATTCTTTCCATTTTTCTTCCATTAACTTTTAGTATTTTATTTCATTAGTCAATATAATTGATTCATTTAGAATTTTTATGTTTAGTCAATTTTCAGTAGTTTTTAGTTTTTTGGTAGTTTCTGGACGGTTTTGTCATCAATTAAAATTCTAACCAAACAAATCAGCTCCTAAAAATCTAAACTTTTCTTCAAAACTTTTCTTCTTTTACTTCTTAGTATTTTATTTCATTCATAACGTTCGGTTCGTTTAAATTTTTTTTTTATTTTTAGTCAGTTCTAGTAGTTTTCATTTTTTATAATTTTGGCTCGGTTTTGTTATTAATTAAATTCTAACCAAACAAATTGATTCTTAAAAATCTAAACCGAAATAAACCCACTACTACAACAAAAAAATAAAAACAAATAAGCTATTTTGGTCTGGGGAAGGGAATTTGGCGACATTTTTTTAGGTCTCTTTATATTTAAAATATATAAAAAAATCACAAATTATTTTCAATTCTTTGAAAAGAAAATTCCATTACAAAAACCAGTGAATGATAGAAATTTCCTATAGAATATTAGAATGACTTACTACTACACTTTGTATAAACTATTTGAAAATTGTAAAGCATTTGATAGACTTTAAAAGAAAAATGAATGCCAAATTCTAATGTTAAAAAAAATTCATTTAAGTAGTTTTTAGAACAGGAAAGAAACTAATTTTTTTGGGGAAAGAATAATATAATAAAGAAATTAACTTTAAGCAAAGATAATATAGTTGTTAACTTTTAATGTTATAAGATATAGACAAAAAAGAATCTTACTTAATTTCAAAACTACTTTAAAATAAGCATGATAATAGGATTTGTAGGGCCTTATTTATATTTTGTCAATAAATATTTTAATAAAATTAATAGAAGTGTAGATACAAATATGTCTAAAAAACTAGGGTCTTTTTAATATATAGGGCTCTAAGCAACTGTCAAGTTTACCTAACCCTTAAATCGTCTCTAATGACGAGAAAAGAAATTTGACAAGTAAATAAATTTAATCCTTACATTTATTTTACATTCTTTTCGTATACAACAAGTATTTGTATTTATTTCATTTTGGGACATAGTTTTTTTGTTTTGTTTTTTTTTTTCAGTTGAAGTCAGGGGTAAAACTATGCTTCCATTTGGAGTTGATTAAGTTGAAAATTAATTCAGGGAATGATAAGGGTCCTATTGAAATTTAGCTAGTTTCTTTGAAACGTTTACACTTCGGCCTCTCTGTTTGCAGCTGTTTTATTCAATCCTCTTCAATTTGTATTATTTTCATCTTTTGACCCTATTGATTCAAAATCTTGGCCGATAATATATATTACTATAATTGCATGTTTCTCAATTATTTTCCTTATTGTGTATGGTCTTAATTCTTTCTAGGGGCAAAGAATATAACTAATTTATTTGAACCAGCTTCTATAAAAACTAAAGATTATGTAAAAACTAGATAGCTTAAAATTATATTTATTGTCATGCGCAAACAAACATGAGAAACAATAAAGACGTTAAAATATAAATAAAATGACTACACAATTTTTAAGTAATTGGTCTCATGCAATACAATAATAGATGGAGTTGGTTGGTATCAATAAATAATACTTTTTGACTAAAATTTCAACCATTAAATCGCAAAGATCAAAAAATGAAAATTCGCATCCCAATTTAAGGTGTCCGAGGAATTATTAGCATTTTAGTGAAATAAGCCAATTTAGTAAAATATAATCTAAAAATATATATAACTTACTTGAATGAACTGGTTGTTGTAGCTTCTTCAAATGTTTGTTAAGCGGGGAGAAACCAATTCCAACAAGCCTAGGGCAAAAACAATACGATTTTACGCCGAATGATAATATTGTCGCAATTTTTTAGAAAAGAAAGAAAAAAGGATCGAGAATCCTAATGAAATGCTAGCTGCATTATGAAAGTAGAAAGTGTAACCAATAATATATAGATGAGTAGGAATTGTTAAACCCCCGATAAATGCTTAAAATATTAAAAAATATTATTTTAATTAAAATATACATTTTTTACATATATTTAACCAACCCATGACATATATTTACAGTTTAAATCTTATAAGCCAACTTTTAAAACCTAAATCCAACAAAAAGAATAAAATTTTATAAATTAAAATTTAAATTTTATAAAATTTGTAAAACATAATAAATAAATTTTAAAATATATAGAATATAAAATTCAAATTTTTGGACTTGGCCCAATAACAGACATGTTAGGGCTGAGCTCAGGCTTTGCCTGACCCATTATTTTAGCATCTCCATAAATAAAGCAATCAAATGATGTAAAAGCAAAATATTAATCACTAAAAGAAAGGAATCTATTTTGAAGTAATTAAGCAACAATATGCGATTACATTAAATTAATTCTTCGTTGTGGTTGAAAAGTTTAGATTCCTCATTTTATACCATGTCTTCAGCTCCATAAAAAGGCCTAAATAATTGGATAATTACATTTAAGTTTGACAGCACTATCAATTCGTGCCATTATATTAAATTTGTAGAAAAATCAGAGTTTTGTTGTATTCTAAGGTAGATTGGGCAATACTAAATTTACCAAGAAAAGAAAATTTAGGTGGACCTGTGTTATGTTAATACGTTTTGGATGTATTTGACACGTTGTATTATATTGTATTATATTATTTTAATATTAATGTCTTTTATATATATATACATTAACATTGTATTATAATAATATTGTACAATATTTAGAACTACACTATATTGTATTATTTTTTGTGATTAATTTAAATTATATATTTAGAAAATAAGATTTGACTAGTTATATTAAATTATTATTAAATTGGATAATAATCAATTTTTATATATTAATTACTATTTATAATTAAATAATCTAATATTATGCTATATTTTTATTTTATATATTATTTAAGTATTTATGATTAGCTATATTATCTTATTAAATATTAATCAATTTTATATATTAAGTATTATGATATAATTAAATAATACATTATTTAGTTATATTTTTATATAATAAACATTAAAATATAATATAATATTATTGAATAATCAATTATAAATTTATTAATTTATATTGATAATTATAATAGAAAAATATATTATATTAAAAAATTATACTTATTTATTATTATTACAAAGTAAGTAAGTAAAAAAAAAAAAAGGGAAAGTTAATGCGCCAAATTGGCGCAAAAGGACGCATTATAATTTGACACGCCAAACGTGGAGTTGCATTGTTAATGCAATGTGACCCCATACAACGAAACGAGGGGTACCAATCATCCTCTTTATCAATAATCTATTAATCTCTCACTTGCACTGCTATCCTATTAAATATTTAAATTTTTTTAATGTTTATTTAAATTGGTTTCATTGGGTTAAGTGATGAAACTTAATGTATTTTCTATATGTAATCGCAAGCAATTCGGTAGAAAGAATCAACGTGGCTAGGTGAAAAAGGAGATCATATAATGAGAAATAAATTTTAAATCATTTGGAACACGTTACAAACACAAAATGGCTCAAAAATAAGTGTTATCATTTAAAAAAAAAATTATTCAAATAGATGATTGTTGGATATTATATGAGTTAAAAGAAACCAGTAAAAGGTAGAGTTGTTAATTTAAAATGAATATACAAATTTTAAGTCATTGGCCGCATGCAATCTAATAAAAGATGGATTTATTTGGTAACAATAAATACTACATTTTAACTAAAAAATTAGTCATTGGGTTGCCTAATTCAAATAATGAAAATTTGTATCTCAATTTACGATGTTCAAAGAACTAATTGCATTACAGATAAAATAATTCAGTAGTGCAATATAATCTAAAAGAATATAACTTAATTACCTGAACAAATTAGTTGTCGTAGTCTCCTCAACTGTTTGTTAAAGGGGAGAAGCCACGAATCCTGAAGGTAGAACAATAATATTACATTTTGCTGAATGATAATAATCGTTGAAGAATCATAGTGAAATGTTAGCTTATGGAAGCACAGATTAATGTAGCCAATAACAGAAAAAGCAAAAATGTTAGCATATGAAAAGAATATATTTTTCAAATAATTAAGCAAAAATATGTGACAGCATTAGATTAATTCATTATAAAGAAAAAATGTTTTCATAACAAAATGACTTCACATGTCGGATATTATCTGAGAAAGAAACTAGTAGTGCAATACAATATAATAGAGAAAATATCTAATTACCTCAACAAATGGGTTGCTGCAGCTTGTTCCTTCAAAAGTTTTTTTAGATAGACAGAACCAAGAAGCATTCAAGGCAAAACAAATAATAGAAGTTCATTAATTTGCAGGATGAAAATAGTTTTATGAATGATAAAAACAAAACCAAAGTAAGGACTGATCATGATTGAAATGTTTGATATATATATATATATATATATATACACAGAAAAAAGATACGTACACCTCTAATGAAGAAATGATCACCAACAGTCCAACACTCTCAAGTTTAAAAGAAAAATACCAAAACCCTCTTCTGATAATAAAATTCTTTACTTTATTATCCCAAAAAAGTAACTATAATATTTTATAATAAATAGAAATATAACATTAAAATAAATATAATAATATATATATTTTTTAAAAAATTTCAATATTTAAAAAATATTTTAATATTTTACAATCTATTAAATATATTTTACTATATTAAAGTAAATTTTAAAATAAACAGAATCATAATATTAAAATAAATGTATGAAAATTTAATTTATTTTGAATGTTAAGTAAAATAATAATTTTAACATTATTAGTATATGAGGTTTTTTTTAACTTGTAAAATGAATTTAATGCAAATATTTATTTAAAATCCTAGAATAAATAAAAATATTTTCATAAAATAAATATAAAATATCTACATATTTAAATTGATTAAAATACTAAAATATTTTAATATTGTTAGTCTATTGCATAGATTACATTATTTAAATAATAATTGTATTTATAAAAGAATTTATAGTCAATTTTTTTAAAAATGATAAAGATTAAATAGTATAATGGTCAAATGATGGTTAAAAGAGGATCCTAATGTTCTTTTTTAAAATTGAAAGGTGTTGATAATCATTTCTTCAAATTTTGAGGGGACGGGGTGTGTCTCATTTTCTCTATATATACACACACATAAAACAAACAGATTTAATGTAGCCAAAACCAACAAAATTTGGTTAAGCAAGGAATCAAATTGGTGTGCAACATTGCAAGCAAGATAATGAATCAAGGAATAAAGGAAAGAATATAGCTAGCTAGTTTGAAGTATTAATTAAGCAAGAATATATAAATTATATATAAAGAAAAATTATAAATAACAGAATTTTAAGTAACTTATTGAGGTACTTATAAAAATATAAAATAAAAAAGAGTTACTTATTGAGGTACAAAAGTATAAATTCTTCTTCTTTTCATGAAATCGTCTATATTGAAAATCACTTCTTGATCAGGCATCGGTACCTCCTTGCCTTAAAACTAAGTTGGACATAAATGCAAAAATGTAGAAGATTTTATTTTTCTGTTGGGAGAATAACAAAGACCTCACTTGGGTTGACAAATGAGGTAGAAAAGTAATATTAACAAATGAGCTCTATATATATTGTTGTTGGGAGAATAACAAACGAGCTATATATTGTGTCCGACTGCCTGGTACATATACAATGTGCTGCCAAAAACACCCATTATATATTGTACTATGTTGGTTCTAAATGTACTTAATTACATGGATACGCTTTAGCAATGAAATTATGAAAATGTCCCCAATATCACATTAGCTCACCCATGGATTTTTTTTGTCATCACATCACCTATGGATTGTATTGATAATTGGAAAAACGAGTGCAGTGGAAATACATGCTGCTCAGCCAAAGAAAAATGATTGAGAGTTGTCCAAAATGGGGGTATTCACATTTGGCATATGCATGTATTGACGGAGATCTTTAGAGATGATTCCTTATTACAATTTAGTGGAGGAACTTTACGATACTCTTGAACCCTTTCTATACTTATGTCACGTCGAGGTATTATAGAAGAAAAACTATAAAATTTGATCTAATTTATGTAATAGATTAGTTAACATATTAGTTAACTGTATTCTGAAACAAAAAAAAAAAGAATTATTGTCTTATCAAATTATTTATCGATTTTTTAAAAAGATTTAACAAAAAATACAAATTATGTTGTCACCAATGTTGTCGAGGACAACAACATTGTCTCACCTATTAATAAATTACATAACATATTAGTTTGTACACAAATATTTTATATCATGATATTACTCATAAGAAAAAATTAATAAAAATAACAAAATTAAGCATCTTTTTATTGATTTTTTTTAAGGTGAAGCATAATTCATAAACAATACTTATTGCAAGTGGTAAATTTATATTAATGTTAAATCAGTTGACATATAAATTATGTATTTCAACATTATAAGTGCATTTATGAATACTTATTATTTTATTTTTAGAATTAATTTGGCAAATTAACTTTTTTTTTCCTTTTTCATTGATGTCCCCAAGAATGCTGCAAGGTTATCAACGTAAAAGTTAAGAAAAAGTTTGAGCCCAAGAATACATAATTAACAATAGAGATATCTTAAAATATTTTTCAAAACATAAAAATTACAACGACATTTTGAAATATAGGGATTAAATAATAATTTAGTTTATCACTATATTGGATATGCAACACCATTAAAGGTTGGAGAATAATGAAGATCATCACTGTTGTGATCATTGAATTTTTGTTTAGAGGTGAGCAAAATATTTGATTTGACCCAACCCGACCTAATTCGATAAAAAAAAATCGAGTTAAAATTATATCAGATTAAAGAAAATAATCGATTGGATTAAATTTTACCAACCCGATTAGATTGCAAATCGAATTAGATCCCAAAACCAATCGGGTTGGGTTTAAAATAAATAAAAATGTAATGTGAAAAATATAAAATGAAATTTGTAATTTCCTGCAGCTCACGCATCACATTTATAGCAAGTTTAGCAACGCCTCACATACTCACACCCACAGCCTCACGAGTTACAACCACCAACCCTCACACAGTCACACTTGCTTAGTCGCTCTTGTTCATAGCCTCATAGGCACGGCCCTCACACTCGTTCTCGCTCACAGCCTCACTCGCACCACACGCATCACCCATCATGTATATACTTCAATTCTTTAATCTTCATCAGTCTGATTTACAACAGTTACAGTCTCCCCCATCAACCTCAACACTCAACAACGGAAAATCCTCAAGACCTCCAGTCCTTATCTCGCTTAAGTCCTCATCTTGCTCTTAACCAATCAACCGCAAGTCCTCAACTTTTCATCTCGCTCTCAAGTCTCAAGATAAAAAATTTTGCCAACCGAATCTGCCGTTGTGGTCTTTTCCGTGACCAAATTTGGTGCTATTCCTATGGATCTGCTGCTCCAAGCCTCCACATCACTGAGGTGTTGAACCCAAATTTTCCTTTTGAAATTTGAAGCTTCCAGTGACCATATCCATGGTATATAGCTATATATAATTATATATCGTTGAATACTTGATTAGTTGTAATGGGTAAATGAGCATTGTTTAATATATTATATATTACATGTTAAATTGGTTAATTACTTAATTAGTTTAATAATATCTAATATGTATGCTTCTGCGGAATGGAAGAAATAAAAAACCTAAATGAAAGAAGATGTTTTTTTTTTTTTTGCTGCACAAGTTAAAGTCTAATTATTTTTTTAAAAGGGGAAAAATCATTCAAAATGTTAGTTAATCCATAAAATTTGCAGCAATCTCTGACAAAATTTTTAATTAATAATATTAAACATTTCACATCACAGATGAAGTATTGATGAAGCGGTTGCATAGCAGTCAGACTCATTTAATAAATAAATAATCACCCAAACCTCTAACAATTAATAATTAATCATTATAAACAGCAACAAGTACTTGTTATCACCCAAATTTTAACAGTATTATTAATTTCTTTAATTAAAGTGCGGATTCCCAAAACCTTTAGATTTAAATTTAATGACCTCTCTCTCTCTATATATATATATATTTAAAATAAATAAATAACACGTTGAACAAGTAATGGTTGGAGTGTCTATCATTTAGAAAACAAAATAGTAATTTATGAAGCATCAATGAAAACACGTCCTTTTAATTTATGATAAAAAAACGAATCAAGTGGAGAAGACGATAGTCATTTTTTTTTTTAATTGTTAATGAAAACTATGAATGCTACATGAAATTCACAAAACGTGCATGGTATAAAATCTTTTAAACAACAGCAATAAGTTGTTTCTTTTAATTTTCTACTTCTAAAATTTAAAAATAAAAATTCAATTTAACTTTGGAAGATATTTATCCTACAAACATTTTTTTTTCAAATCCAATTATGAAAATGGAATATGCGAAATAATATTATCAAAAGCGACTTAGAATTTATGAGTGAAATGATTTTGTCTGGTACTTTGTTGACCAGAGAAAAAAAAAAAGGAATGCAAAATGAGAGAAAATTATGTTATTAAGAAAAAGAAATGAAGCTTTTGATTCATAATTTTTATGTACGAATTTATACTCTCAACACATTCTGCAACAAAACTTTTGATGGCCAACCAGAACTCTCTATTTTACCAAAGCTCTCTGTTTTCAGTTTTAACCTATTTGTGAAATCACATATGAAGGACATGAATGTTCATTTAGGTATTAAAAAAACAAAATGATGATGAATATATTGAGTTCATTGTGAACTGTTGCTTTTTTTAATGCAGATTTTTATATATGATATGTGCTACAGTATCTTTATTTTCAACAAAATTAACTAATTCAATCAAGTAATTGTATGTTAAGTTGACCTTAAGTCATTAAGTAATAAGTACACATAATGTGGGCATGAAATTTAAGGTTTTATAATAATTAAGATATAGATATAAATAGTATTCTATTATTTTGGGAAATGAATATTTGGATATTATAAATTAATTATTCATTAATTTCTTGCTTTTCCATTGTGGAGTATGAACAATTTTGAAATTTTTCATATACAATTATATACCTAATCAATTAATCATATAGAAAATTAGAAATATTACAAAGAAAATGTTAAATTAATAATTTTTATAAAATTAAATTATTTGAATTAATTTTTCATACTAATTAGATTATGTTAATAATATTTTTATATTTAATTTTGAATTAATGATTATTAATTTTTTTTGTTACTTTCATACTTTGTATGTTCAATTGCTGGACACTTAAGATCAAATCTAATAAATGATGATGAAGAGCAAAATATACAAATTGAAGGAACTCGAAAGGGAAAGGAAAGGGCAAAGTGGAAAACCAATGAATAAAAGATCTGATATATGGAATCATTACATTTTACTTTAGGGCAATCCAAACAAATGCATGTGCAACTATTATAGCAGACAATATTAATGTTATTCAAGGTTTGACAGGATTACAAATATGAAAAATCATATAGAAGTCTGTGCTGCATACAAGGCATTTCAAGAAAAACAAGATGGAAGTCAACAGAATTTGACATCTGAGGGTGGTGAAGGAAGTAATATGATTTTGGCTAAAGGATAGAGTCAATAAGCTTATAGAAAGGTAGTCACTAAAATGATTATTATAGGTGAGTTGCCGCTTAATTTTGTGGATAACAAGGGATTTAAGCATTTTTGCAGTTTAGTTATCCCATAGTTTGTTATGTCATCTCGAAGAACTATTGGTAGGGATGTTATGAACTTATTTTTTTGAGGAAAATACAGTGTTAAAAAGTTTGATTTGTAGTAAAAAACAACAAGTGTCTCTTACAATTGATATATGGCTTCCATTTAAAACATGAGTTACATTATGATTACAGCTCATTTTATTGGTAATGACTAGTGTTGAATAAGAGAATTATCAGTTTCAGTTTGGTTAAAGATCATAGAGGGAAAATGATCGACAAAAAAATTGTGGTTTATTTGCAGGACTGGGGGATAGAAATGTTATTGGTTATGTTAGTATGCAATTGCTTACTTAGAGGAATGCTAATGCACTTGTGTTGGCGGGACAATATATGCATGTGTGTTGTTGTACACATATTTTGAATTTGGTTATTGTTTCAAGGTTGAATGAGTTCTATGCTGGTATTGCCGCTATTTGAAATATTGTGAAGTATGTGAGATCTTCCACCACGAGACTACAGACATTTAAATAATGTGTTATACATATAAAAGGCCTAAAATGAACTATCATTTTGGATTATCCTACTAGCTAGAATTCTCAAGAAAGTATGCCTCATATGATTTATCCACTTCTGTCATTCTATCAAATGCCGCTTGAAACTTAAATGCACTCATTAACATTAAATAGATGAAATTCTCAAAAAAGAAAATAATATTAAAAAGTAGGCTTGCCAAGATGATTGGGAGAATGTTGAACGATTTATAAATTTTTTGAAGTATTTTATGATGTCACATTGTTATTTTCTAGTTGTTTGAATGTGACTTCTAATCTTTGTTATGATACTATTGGCTTAACTAAGAGTTCATTGATTGCATTATAAATTAGTAATGATCATTGGATAATGTCAATGGCTTATAATATGAGGGATAAATTTGACAAATATTGAGAGTTCTCAAGAAAGATAAAAAAAAAATGTTGATTGTTACCTCAGTTCTTGATCATCGAGCTAAGATTGACTTTGCTAAATATATATTTGAGCTTATTTTTTACACTGATAGTTCGAAGATTGAAGAAATGAACAAGTAGTAAAAGACTTGTTAAATGACCTTTATAATGCATATGGTGCATTGTGCTCCACAAGATCGATGTGTACTGAGAATACTTCTAGTGGCAATTATGGTGGTACAAGTTCTTATCCGCAAGTTACAACTGAGGGTTATTTGATGGATGTTGCTGGTGGTGAAGGTGATGACATCTTCTGAGTTGCTTGTCCTTTCCTTAGATATGTTAAAAAGTTTTCTATTAAGAATGAGAGTAGGAGAGTAGTATCTAAGGTGGAAAGATACTTAACTGATCTAGTAGAAGATCCTAGCAATTTTAAACTCAATATTTTACCTTGGTGGAAGGTGAATGAATCAAAGTATCTAATATTTGAGAAAATTGCAAGAGATGTCATCGATGTTCTTATTTCCACATTGGCATATGAGTATACCTTTAGCACTGTGCATCGTGTTATTAATGAGTATATGAGTTTGACTCCAGCTATGATTGAGGCGTTGATACGTACCAAAAATTAATTACAATCTAAACTTTTTGTCAATCTCGTTTATAATATTCACAATGAGATTAAGTAGAAAATGTTTCATATAGACTATAAGAAGGTAACATTTTTCTCCAACATTAAATACATAATATATTTAGAATATATTATAATTTTATGAATAATATCTACATGTACTTAAGTTACGTATAAACTTTTTTTTTTTTGTTACATTTTAAAGAGTTTGTTAGAGCACAAACTTCAACGGTGGAAATTATGAGCGTTGACATTTGTAATATTGATATTTGAAAAATAACTCTTAATAGATATTACTATTCATAATTTTATATTATACGTTTAGGATGTAATTTAAAGTTTAAACTATAATTATAATTGTTATAGTTTTAAGTTTCAAGTCCAATTGTAACATTGTAATTGTTTTAGTTAGGTAAGCTGAAGTTGGTAGAAGAATTATTATTAACTTGGTAATGAATGCCATAAAATAAGGTATGATTTACTTCAATTTTTTTTTTATATTTAATCAAGTATATATGTTTTGTTTTTTCAAAGAATTTGCTAAACATATTATATGCTAATGGTATAATAGAAATTAGAAATATTGTAACAGTTTTTTTGCTTTTCAACTATAAATATTCTTTTTTTATTCAAATATATAAAGTTTACTATTAGTCAATAATCATTGAATATGAATTTAAATGGTAATTATGATTTTACAGTTAAAGTTATAATTACATATCATATAAATTGAGCTTATTTATTTGTGTTTGTGTTTGAATATGCTTTTATTTGCAATGCGGCTTATAAAAAGTTGTTACGGTATATAATTTCTTCAATTTTTTTTAGAGTATCGATGCTCTAACTTAGAGTACAAGAAGTTGAACTTAGAATTCGTCAAAGTGCTTGCAAGGAGTAGAGAAAGAAGTTATTTAGTGTTTATGTTTAAACTTTAAACTTTGGTGTGTTATGGATTTTATGTTTAAATTTAAACTTTATGTTTTAGGAACTAATATTTAGATATTGTGCTTTGAATGAAGACTATTAAGTTTGGACTTTATGTTAATTTTAATTTTTATTAAGTAAACTTTGTGTTAATTTTAATTTTTGTTAAGTTTAGACTTTGTATTAATTTTAAATTTTATTCATTTGATTTTATAGTAGTTTCTCCTTTTTTTTTTTGTTATTTTAAAATTAAGAAAAAAAGCTCGAAAGCAATCTAAAAAGCTTAAAATAAATAAAAAAAAAAACTTAAAAGGCTAAAAAAAACTCAATAATTGCATAAATCTGATTTGATTGAACCCAATCTAATTCAAATCCACCCAACCTGAAATAACCCAAACCCAATTCAGATTGAATCGGATGAAATTTTTATCCACCTAATCAATACAAAATTTGATGAAGTTGATCCGAACACGAAAATACCATCTATTCATAAAAACTTTGAAAAAGCTAAATTACACAAATGAATTGAATAATTTAATGTTAATTTTCTTTAATCACATGCATCGGCGAAAAAGTAAAAATATGTGCAATTACATACTTGGAGGTAGAAATAGGAAGGGTCAATGGTTTTAGTAATTAAGTCTGCTTTAATAAATTATTCTCATTTTTGCAGTGAGACCATTTCGTTTTCTTTTTGTTGCAACCTCTCCTCTAACTGCTGTCTTTTGTTCTTAATTTGCTTACTCACCTTAACAAAGTCTCCTCAAATTGCAATCTTTCCCACTTCTATTATTTTGAGAAATTTTTTATTCTTATTATTATATATTATTATTAACTCCCGAATTTTAATTTTCAAAGTCAGGAACTTAACTTTTAAATTTGTCTAGTACGCTTATGTGAGATATGTGAGGATGTCTTTTTTTTTCACTTGAATTTGCTTACTCTGTTTATTAAATTAAATTTAATATTTTAAACGAGTATTTAGCCTGTTAAATATATACGTTTGATTATAATATATATATCTTATGTTTTAACAAAAGGATTGTAGGCAAAAGTTACCTCTTGAATTAGTCTTAGACTCTTAGCTCACCCTCTACCTTTTTAAATATATTAAAATAAAAAAAATAGTATAGCTCGAAAAATACACTCTCAATTTTTTTTTTTAATAGAGCACTCAACTTTATTATTGTAGAAATGCTCAAAAAAAGAAAAAGTTATTGTAGTACTAGTATGGGCTAATGTTTTGGTGCCATTATATTGGGCCTGCGTCAAACATTTAAAGCCCAGTTCAGGCTGCAAAGCCTGTAAGTTTTATTTAGCCAGTTCAAATTAAAGTTAAAAAACTGAATGACATGAGATTATCAATTTGGTCCCCACATAGTTCATTGATTGCATTATAATTCAGTAATGATATTTGGGTATTGTAAATGGCTTATAATATAAGGGATAAATTTGATAAATATTGAGAGTCCTCAAGAAAGATGAAAAAAAAAATGTTGATTGTTACCTTAGTTATTGATCATCGAGCTAGAATTGACTTTGCTAAATATATATTTGAGCTTATTTTTTTGCACTAATAGTTCGAAGATTGAAGAAATGAACAAACAGTTAAAAACTTGTTGAATGACCTTTATAACGCATATGGTACATTGTGCTCCACAGGATTAATGTTTACTAAGAATACTTCTAGTGGCAATTATGGTGGTATAAGTTCTTCTCCATAAGTTACAATTGAGGGTAGTTTGATGGATGTTACTGGTGGTGAAGGTGATGACATCTTTCGAGTTGCTTGCTCTTTCTTTGGATATGTTAAAATGTTTTCTATTGAGAATGAAGGTAGGAGAGTAGTATCTGAGGTGCAAAGATACTTAGCTGATCTAGTAGAAAATCCTAGTAATTTTAAACTCAATATTTTACTTTTGGTGGAAGGTGAATGAATCAAAGTATCTAATATTTAAGAAAATTGCAAGGGATGTCCTCGATGTTCTTATTTCCACAGTGGCATATGAATCTGCCTTTAGTTCTATGCATCGTGTTATTAATGAGTATATGAGTTCTTTGACCCCGACTATGATTAAGACGTTAATATGTACTAAAAATTAGTTACAATCTAAACTTTTTGTCAATCTCGTTTATAATATTTACAATGAGATTAAAGAGAAGATGTTTCATATAGAGTTATAAGAAGGTAACAATTTTCTCCAACATTAAATACATAATATATTTAGAATATACTATAATTTTATGAATAATATCTACATATACTTAAGTTACGTATAAACTTCAATTTTTTTTTTTAACATTTTAAAGAATTTGTTAGAGCACAAGCTTCAATGGTGGAAACGGTGAGCATTGACATTTATGATATTAATATTTGAAAGATAACTCTTAATAGATATTATTATTCATAATTTTATATTATACGTTTAGGATGTAATTTAAAGTTTAAACTATAATTATAATTGTTATAATTTTAAGCTTCAAGTCCAATTGTAACATTGTAATTGTTTTAGTTAAGTAAGCTGAAGTTGGTAGAAGAATTATTATTAACTTGGTAATGAATGCCATAAAATAAGACATGATTTACTTCAATTTTATTTTTATATTTAATCAAGTATATATGTTTTTTTTTTCAAAGAATTTGCTAAACATATTATATGTTAATGGTATAATAGAAATTAGAAAGATTGTAACAGTCTTTTTACTTTTCAACTATAAGTGTTCTTTCTTTACTCAAATATATAAGTTTTACTATTAGCCAATAATCATTGAATTTGAATTTAAATGGTAGTTATGATTTGTTCAGTTAAATATATAATTTATATCATATAAATTGGATTTATTTATTTGTGTTTGTTTTTTAATGTGTTTTTATTTGCAATGCAGCTTAAAAAAAGTAATTACGGTATATAATTTCTTCAATTTTTTTTAGAGTATCGATGCTCTAACTTAGAGTACAAGAAGTTGAACTTAGAACTCGTCAAAGTGCTTGCAAGGAGCATAGGAAGAAGTTATTTAGTGTTTATGTTTAAACTTCAAACTTTGGTGTGTTCTAAATTTTGCGATTTGTGTTTAAACTTTAGTGTGTTATGGATTTTATGTTTAAACTTAAACTTTGTGTTTTAAGAACTAATATTTAGATATTGTACTTTGAATGAAGACTATTAAATTTGGACTTTATATTAATTTTAATTTTCATTAAGTAAGCTTTGTGTTACGGGCCGCATGATTCCAGTCCATGAATGGCCCAAAAGAATGAGCCAAGATGTGCTAGCTTGCACCGATTCTAGAACATTCTAGCAAACTCTAAGCACTTTTGTACATAGCCTAGATTTGTGACACTTGTACGGTCTAGGTTTAGACACATGTACATAGAACTCTCTAGAACCAACCAAGCTTTGCTATAAATAGAGGTGAGCTCTAAGCATTGTAATCATCCAAGCAAAGCATCAAACACTTGTAAGCTCTCTTGTAAGTTTTTCTTGAGTAATACAATTTCGCGATTTGGCTACATTGCTCGCTAGCTTCTCCTTCTCTTTAGCATTTCGGGAACCTCTTGGCTTAGCTATCGAGAAGCGCAAAGGCTTACTTAGCAACATCCCGACAAGGTTGTCTAAGTGTCAGCACGGTTTCGTCGCAAGAAACACCCATCCCGTGACAAGTGGTATCGTAGCTACGGTTTGCACACACGCATTCTAGCAATGGCCAACCTTCCAACCTCAAGCTTGACGCAAGAAGCTGCTCATGGTGTAGAGATCATCCCGGAACCAAGCCGGGGCCGCGATGACACTCGCGGGCAGGCCAAGACTCGAAGCAAGTCGAAGGCCGCATCCGTCGATGCCTTGAGCCACGATCACTACGCTTGGAAACAACAATGTCCGCCACTCGAGGACACCTCGAAACATTGGAGGAAAGGGTTGACGGCCTCGAGGGCGTAATATGCCGACTTCACAGCGGCATCGAAGGCCCTCATGCAAGAGCAAGCCAACACCCTCCGAGGGGAATTCCAAGAATTCCACGAGGAGTTGATGAACCTCCGCAGCTTCGGCAAGACGAGCTGCGCGCTGTCCGCATGGAAGTAGAGGAAGTCCGCCAAGATTGGGCATGCCACAAGCGCACACTCTCCGCTAGCCAAGCTTCTACAAGCATGAGTGATGCGCGACGCATTGACGCGCTAAAGCTCGGACACCTACGATGGCACACTGAATGCAACCATCGTGGATAACTTTCTTCTGGCTAGACCAATATTTCGATGCCATGGGTGTGAGAGATGAGGCATCAAAGGTGGGCACCGCACCCACGCTCTTAGAGGCGCCGCACAACTATGGTGGCGCCGCAAGCATGGCGAATGGGCAAAGGCATCCGCGCCATCAACACATGGGCAGACTTCAAGCAAGAACTCCGAAAGCATTTTGCCCCAAGCAATGCCGAAAGAGAGGCGAGAACACGCCTACGTCGCTCAAGCAAACGGGTAGCGCCCACGACTCACGCCAACGAGTTCACTACCCTCATGCTCGAGATCAGCGACATGTCCGATAAAGGACTCACTCTTCTACTTTCAAGATGGCCTCAAGGATTGGGCCAAGACGGAGCTCGACCGCGTGGCGCCCAAACACTTGACGACGCTTATTGCCACCGCGGAGTCGCTGCACGAGTACTCCACCCAATCCAAGGAGAGAAGGCCCAGCCAAGGCAAAAGTGGGGAGAGAATCGCAAGGACAAGGGCCGTAATCGCAAGGATTGGGGCAGAAAAAGCCTCCAAGCGGCAAGAACGGGCAAGCAAAATCGAAGGCAAGAAGGAAGCTCTAAGCCCCGCAGCCCATGCTTCATTCTGCAACGGGCCTCATTGGGTACGCGACCGTCCGGAGAAGAAGTCGCTGAATGCCCTCGCTGCCCAGCTCAAGGGCACTTCACACCCATACCGGATGAACCCCAACCCAAGCATGGGTTCGATCCAAAGACTTGGCGACTCGACAGCCCTCAATCTGCACTCAAGAAAGGGCTGATGTATGTAAGCTGCACAGATAAACGGCCACACCGCTCAAGCGCTGCTGGATACGGGAGCCACACACAACTTCGTGATCCGAGGATGAGGCCAAGCGCCTAGGCCTTAGAACCACGAGGCAAGGAGGTACAATGAAGGCGGTGAACTCACCCGCCAAGCCCATTATGGCACCGCACATGGAGTGAATGTTGCACTTGGCACATGGAGCTGAAAGCTCAACTTTCAATCGTGCCCATGGATGACTTCAAGATGGTCCTTGGCATGGAGTTCTTCGACCAAGTCCATGCCTTCCTCTTCCAGCCACGAACTCCCTCAAGCATCCTCGGACGGGAGCAAGGCATGCATGGTTACTACGGAGCGAGGAAAGTCCGAGGAGAAGACACTCTCCGCCATGCAATTCAAGAAGGGTTTCAAGAAGGACCCAAGCTTCTGGTCTCCATCCGGGAGCTTAACGAGGGAGAAAATCCGCAAGTGGTCCAAGCCAAGTCCCTCCATCGATGCAATCCGGCCCTCGAGGAGTTCAAGGACGTGATGCCTCCGCAGCCTCAAGAAGCTTCCACCTAGACGAGAGGTGGATCACCAAATAGAGTTGGAGCAAGGTTCAAAGCCTCCAGCCTTGGCGCCCACCGCATGGCGCCACCCAAGCCTCAAGAAATGCGGAAACCACTCACCGGTTTACTAGACGCCGGCCGTGATCGCCTGCCTAAGGCTTCTCTCGATGCACTTGTCCTTTCCCAAGAGAAAAGGGATGGATTGTTACCACCGTGCATCGATCCCACAATTGCTCATCAACGGGATTGGGCGAAGTTGCTAGATGTCGCCCAATTTTCTTATAATCTCCAACGGAGCGAGGCTACCAAGCAAGAGTCCTTTCGAGATCATCATGGGATTCCAGCCCATGACCCCCAACGCCATAGCCTCGACATATGGAGGGAAAAGCCCCGCAGGCACACAAGCTCGCCCGCCGAATGGCATGAAGAAGCGGACATCACGCGAGCATACCTCGACAAAGCCGCGAGGAAAATGAAGAAGTGGGCTGATACTTGGAGACGGCACGTGAAATATAAGGAAGGTGATCGAGTTATGATCAAGCTCCTGCCCCAACAGTTCAAGACACTTTGCAAAGTCCACAAGGGGTTAGTGAGACGCCACGAAGGACCCTTCCGCATCATCCGACGTGTAGGCAACGCCTCGTGATCAACTAGAGCTTCCACCAAGGCTCAAGATTCATTCGGTCTTCCATGTAAGTCTTCTCAAGCCATATCACGAAGACGTGGAAGAACCAAGTCGCTGGAGAATCAAGGCGTGCCCCAACAGCCGTTGTCACCGCTGCTCGACAAAGATGTGGACTACATCCTTGCTGATCGCATCATTCAAGAAGGGCGTGCCACCATACTACGAGTACTTGGTGAAGTGGAAGAACCTCCCGAGAGCGAAGCCACTTGGGAACGTGAAGATGAGTTGTGGCAGTTCGTGAGCATGTCCAATCAGTACAAGACGAAAGCGCGACGAGGACGCCGCGAGCTTAAGTGGGGAGGATGTTACGGCCGCATGATTCCAGCCTCGCAATGGCCCAAAAGAATGAGCCAAGATGTGCTAGCTTGGCCCGATTCTAGAACATTCTAGCAAACTCTAGCACTTTTGTACATAGCCTAGATTTGTGACACTTGTACTGGTCTAGGTTTAGACACATGTACATAGAACTCTCTAGAACTAGCCAAGCTTTGCTATAAATAGAGGTGAGCTCTAAGCATTGTAATCATCCAAGCAAAGCATCAAACACTTGTAAGCTCTCTTGTAAGTTTTCTCGAGTAATACAATTTCGCGATTTGGCTACATTGCTCGCTAGCTTCTCCTTCTCTTTAGCATTTCGGAACCTCTTGGCTTAGCTATCGAGAAGCGCAGAGGCTTACTTAGCAACATCCCGACAAGGTTGTCTATGTCGCACTGAGTTTGTCGCAAAACACCATCCGTGACATTTGTGTTAATTTTAATTTTTGTTAAGTTTAGACTTTGTGTTAATTTTAAATTTTATTCATTTGATTTCATAGTAGTTTCTCCTTCTTTTTTTTTTTGTTAGTTGAAAATTAAGAAAAACAGCTCGAAAGCAATTTAAAAGCTCAAAATTAAAAAAAAAAGGCTTAAAAAGTTAAAAAAACTCAATAATTAGTATAAATCTGATTTGATTGAACCCAATCCAATTCAAATCCACCCAACCTGAAATAACCAAACCCGATTCAGATTGAATTGGGTGAAGTTTTGGTTCACCCAATCAATACGAAATTTGATGAAGTTGATCCGAACACGAAAATTCCATTTATTCATAAAAACTTAGAAAAAACTAAATTACACAAATGTATTGAATAATTTAATGTTTGATTTTCTTTAATCACATTCGTCGGCAAAAGAGTTGCAATATGTGCAATTACATACTTGGAGGTAGAAAATAGAAATAGGTAGCGTCAATGGTTTTAGTCATTAAGTCTGCTTTAATAAATTATTCTCATTTTCGCAGTGAGACCATTTCGTTTTCTCTTTGTCGCAACCTCTCCTCTGGTTGCTGTCTTTTGTTCTTAATTTGCTTACTCACCTTAACAAAGTCTCCTCTAATTGCAATCTTTCCCACTTCTATTATTATTATTATTATTTTAAGAAATTTTTTATTCTTATTATTATATATTATTGTTAACTCACGAATTTTAATTTTCAAACTCTTAACTTTAAGATTTGTCTAGTACACATATGTGAGATATGTGAGGATGTCTTTTTTTTTTTTTTTTGAATTTGCTTACTCTGTTTATTAAATTAAATTTAATTATTTTAAACGAGTATTTAGCCCGTTAAATATATACGTTTGATTATATAATATATATCTAATGTTTTAACAAAAGGATTGTAGGCAAAAGTTACCTCTTGAATTAGACTCTTAGCTCACCCTCTATCTTTTTAAATATATTAAAATAAAAAAATAGTACAGCTCGAAAAATACACTCTCAATTTTTTTTTTTTTTAAATAGAGCTAAAAAAAGGAAAAAGGAAAAAGGAAAAAGTTATTGGAGTACTAGTATGGGCTAATGTTTTGGTACCATTATATTGGGCCCGCGTCAAACATTTAAAGCCCAGTTCAGGCTGTAAAGCCTGTAAGTTTTATTTAGCCAGTTCCGATTAAAGTTAAAAAACTGAAGGACATGAGATTATCAATTTGGTCCCTACATATTTATTTTTAATCATAAAGAAAATAAGTTTATACTTGTATTAATGTGGTCCTCAGACCATAAAAATGCCTTATGAAAATGTTGAGGACCGAATTTAAAATAATTGGAAACATCATGTTATTATTTCATATAAACTATAAAGGAAGAGACATGGAAGAATAAATTCAGAAGCAATTACCTGAACTAGGGTTTTAGTCTTTATAAATCTCTCTTCGTTTCGTCTCCTCATTTGCAAAACCAGCAGTCGCCAGTCGCAGGCCAACGGGCTGTCTCTGCTAAGGTTTCTTTTTCACGTCGCCTTTTCAATTACGATTCAGTTCATAAGTTTGCTTTTTCAATTTGGGATCTGATTTCGTGCTTTTTTTTTTCTTTAGGAAACAAAAGGAGTAAATATTTGAACAAACAACAACAAGACAATGTCAGGGTAAGTACTTACTCTCCTTTTTACCAAGTGGCTTCTGTTTTGTGTTTGGCTTGGTGGGCTTTGTGAAAGAATAGATTTTGTTTCGTTATCTTGAAGTATTTTGTTTATTATCTTTTGTAGCCTGTGAATTCAGTTTATTGCTGTATTTGTTGTTCTTGGTTTTGTGATTTTTGATATTTTTTTGTATGTAATAGGTGATTTAAACTGATTTATGTACCTGGTTCTTAGGTTTTGAATGAGATGTGTTGATTTTCTGTTATATGAAGAGATGTGTTTTAGTTCCATGGCATTGTTTAATATGGCGAATGAAGATTTTAAACTTGTGAAAATAAGTTGAACTTTGTGAGTAATACCTTTAAGAAGGTTGCTTTAGGAGCTTTGGGTTGGTTACCAACTTTCTGATTTTGATCTCTAATGCTTTGCAGCGATGAGGCTCCCCCTGCTGTTGAAGCAGTACCTGCTGCTCCCCTTGGTGAGGCCATGGATCTGATGACGGCTTTGCAGGTTGTGTTGAGAAAATCACTAGCGCATGGAGGGCTTGCCCGAGGCCTTCATGAAGGTGCTAAAGTGATTGAAAAGCATGCTGCCCAGCTCTGTGTATTGGCTGAGGATTGTAACCAACCTGACTATGTCAAATTGGTCAAGGCACTCTGTGCAGACCATAACGTAAGCTTGCTGACAGTCCCCAGTGCTAAGACCCTTGGCGAATGGGCTGGTGTAAGTAGTTTACATGTTAACAATTTTTATTTCTTTAATGTTTCACCTGCAGTGTTAATTTTGTTGTTGATGGATGTGTTCTTCACTTTGCATAATAATTGTTTTTTTATCATTATGTCAGTCAATTGTAGCCCAATGTTAATGTGTTTGTTGGTGATTGTGTTCTTTGCTTTGCACACCATGTCAGTTTTGAACATAACACACCTTTTCCCTGATGTGCCTCTGATTTTCTTTCTAACCATAGATGCTATGTAATATTTGCCATGTGGCTGTGAGTTGAGTGACAAAGGCATAATTAATTGCAATAGAAATACAATCTTATGCTAGTGTTTGTTCGAATCTCAAGTTGTCATTTACTTTCTGTGGAAATACTTGCAACAATCTTTTGTGGTGGAATGCATTTTTTGGTAGTAGCAACTAATTTTGTGCACTTTAATGTTCGTCCCTCTCTGTTATTAAATTTACTGGATTGTCATTCTTTCCTGCAGTTGTGCAAGATTGACTCAGAGGGAAAGGCCAGGAAGGTCGTCGGTTGTTCCTGTGTTGTTGTGAAGGTAAGAATTGTTATTCAAAGAAGCGCATTTTCATGATATGTTCTTTTGCAATGGGTTGTCGTCTAACATGATTTTACATTTGCCCATTTGTTTTCAGGACTTTGGAGAGGAAAGCGATGGTCTTAACGTTGTTCAGCAGCACATTAAGTCTCACTGAGTAGCAGTCTGATTTGATGGATTCGTAGTTCAACTTTTTTTTTTTGTCGGTCAAATTGTGTTTGGTTCTCCCTCAAGGAGATTTTGTGTTCATTAGTTGCTACTACCTAGTACTTTGTTCCTCCTTAATCCTTTATTGCAACTGGAACATCAATCCTTTTCCTATATTTTTAGCTGGATTGAATCATTTTGAAGTAAAACTCTCTAGTTTTTGAACCTAATATGAAACTCAGCGTTTAAAATTAGCTTCAACATCATAGCATTAACATGACATATTCCATTGTACCTAATTAGAAACAATGGATACCAAGTTCACATATTGAAAATGGGCAATAGAGATCTGTGTTTGAGTAATGTATGTTCAACTTCGGTTACGTTTCTCTGTGAAAGCTAACGGTTGTAACCATTGCTGCTTGGCATCAAATCATTAAGATTATAAATTGGATGATGAAAATTAAACAGATTGCAAATGAATAAAGTGAGAGGAATCCGAATTTTTAAAGTCAATGTAATGAATTTATTTTAGAAATTTTTAATTAAATTTTGTGGGATTTAATTGAATGGTACAGCCAAAGTTTACAAAGCATTCAACGTTATAGACTCTTTGTTTTAATTGCAATTTCCAAATGGCTAATGATCAAAGCTACAATCATGTAATTCGATTGAAGACTAAAAGGTAAAACGGAAATGAGAGATGAATTGAAATGAGTGAAAAATTAAAATCTTATTTAAAAAAAACAGAAGGAAAAAATGTTTGTACTAACGGATGTGAAAGCAACATAGTACAAGGCAAAATTGATAAAGCGTGAGGAATCCGAAACGGGGGTGTATTTGTTTTGGTCTCTGCGCTTGCATGCTCAACACTCGAGCATTTTTGCTTTATGTGTTTTTGTTTATTTGTGGAGTGGGCTAGTTAGTACTTAGTAGAGCTACTGAGCAAGCAACTAAGGCAAGTGCGTGCTTGTATTTGTTTAATAAGCTATAAATGAGTCAGTTTCTTTGTGGGTTTTCGATATAAATCCAAACTTTACATTTTGCAATGACTTGAGGAGGGTGAAAAAAAAAATGGATTTTTAGTTGTCTTACAGGGTTTGTTTCTAGGGTTTTTGTGTTTGAGATAGGAAAGTGAACATGGGTTCTTCAAAGAGAGAGGTTGAGCTTGAGGAGCAACTTAAGGATGCTGGCAACTTGCTTCTCAACCCACCATCTTCTGTTGATGAAGTTATTAATCTACTCGATGTAAAAATCCCACCTTTTGTTTTTATTCTTTATTATATCTTTATGTGTTTGTTTCTAATTTTTCTGTGTTTTGAATTTGATTGCTTGTTATTTGGTCAAATGGTTTGTTGTTGTTTGTTGATTAATTTCTTATGAAAGTGTAATCTTCTGGGTTTATTTTTGGTCTTTCAATTTGTCCAACGGAATGTGAAGTAAGGAGCAATAATTTGGACAGGGTTGTCTGTAGGTTTAATGGTTTTATGTTCTTGTTATAATTTTTTTGTTAAAATCACCCAGTTGCATGTTGAATGATAGATAACATAGACTTTTCAGGTTGATTTTCTGTTTGTATTATGAGCATGGTGAGTGTCGATGGTTGTTAGTTTTATGTGGGCTTTTCTTTATAAATTAATGGTGCAATGTTTGTGACATCAAATGTATAGCCTACATTTTGTTGTTTTCATGGGTTGATAATTGTTATTTTTATGTCTTTCCTTTTTGCTACTGATTATTGACAGTTTTTGGTACTTTCATTTGATAGATGTTTGTTTGTTTAATAAAATGATAGGAATGTTAGCATTGTTGATATTCAAAGTATTTCTTGGCTCTATATTCATATGATTGTTTATAGTTTAGGTTTTGACACGTTTTATAAATTGATTGTGTTTTAAAACAAGTTTTATGCTTGAGTCATAGCTTCTTTGTTTGTTCTTATGCTAATCTTGACTGTTTTGTTCTGAAATCATTACCTTTTTTGCCCAATTCTTAACACTTTCATTATGTGACTTCATATAATGATTAAATCCTTTTGGTTCTGTCTCTATTAGAAAGTTGAGCACTTGCTTGCAAATGTGGAGCAAGCACCATCAAGATCAATGCGAGATGCTCTTTTGCCAACAATGAAGGGATTAATTACAAATGATCTTTTGAGGCACTCAGACATGGATGTGAGGTTGTCAGTAACATCTTGCATTAGTGAAATTACCAGAATAACAGCACCAGATTCTCCCTATGATGATGAACTAATGAAGGTACTCATTGTAATTTTAGAACAGTTCTCATATCTTCACCAACATGGCATATTGTATTCATCTACAATGCAAATGAAATTTCTTGAATACTGTGTATGCTGTTAGATGATTTTTCGTAGATTCTTATGTTGCCCGTTTTCCAATTTCTTGGTGCACAGGAATTCTTTCAACTGACTGTATCAGCTTTTGAAAACTTGTCCCATGCATCTGGCCGCTATTATACGAAGGCACTGTCCATTCTTGACACTGTTGCTAAGGTTAGGTCATGCTTGTTGATGTTGGACCTTGAGTGCGACAAATTGGTCGTGGAGATGTTTCAACATTTCCTAAAAGTGATTAGGTAAGCTCCTTATTGATGGTGTTTACTTTTTTCTCATTGTCTTCTTGCTTGCATATTTTGTTATCTCAGTGATTAGAACTATTGCCAACTTCTAGAAATTAAGAATACCCGACTCATGGAAGTCTAAGCTTGATTGGAAGTTACCAATTGTAGAACATGTCTTGATTTTCATTAGGAATTATCCATAGCCTGTACAAACTTATTCAACTAATGGGACCATTCATTTTTGAATATTTGACATATGGAACTATAATGGTCGGCAAAACTGCAAAAGCTTAAGTTGCTGGGTAAGAGCTCAAGTGCTCATTTCTAGACTATAGTATTCAAGCTCAAACTTGGCAACTCATGTGACAAGCATTTTGACAATCATAGCACTAATGTAACAATAAAAACAACTTACGGTAATGAATTAATGCGAGTGAAGCAAATATAAGACTGCTTGGTCAAACTTGTCTTTGATACAGTGTTAAGTTACCAAAAGATTAAGCTAATATATGGGGATATTGTGCTAATTTTTTGTTTTGTATATCATAATCACAGATGGATCCAGATATAGAATCGGGGATATATATACAGATGAGTTAATGGTCGTTTCCTGTTTGATTGTTTCCTCTAAGATCTTAAGTTTGAACCATGTGATTCATCATTAGTCTTTTGATGCCTCGCCAAGTCAGAATATCTGAAATTTGAATTGTAGATTTTGGAGGATAATGAATACTTGTCTCTGTGATTTGATGTTTGGTTGCTGTTGGCATGTTACATGTACCACTTTAATGGCTGGAATTGTTATTCAGGGTCTAGTCTTATTACATTGTTTAACAATCATTATTAATAGCAGCACGATAGCACGGGAGCTCTGCTAAAAAAATATCATTTTTTCTTGTTGATTCAAAACATAATTCATATAATGACAGTAGCTGCCATTTATTTGTTAAAGAAACCGAGTCAGGAGAAGCTGTCTTACTTTAATTGTGGTGGCAATCATCTTGGTAATGAAAAGCTGTAATATTACAAGAAATTCAAATGCAAGGGAAAAGTTGTCTGTGGCATATGTTCATGGAAAACTTAGTTTCATTGTAGTTATCCCTGAGTACATTTGAGATTAGTTTCAGTTTCACCAAGTGCAGCATTGTCTTTGGAACATTATAGTTTGGTAGTCAAAGTGTTGGTCTATAGGTGAACCTGTAATGTTTTGAGATATATAGCACCACTGAAATTGTTTGTTATGATGTTCTCAACACGTTTGATACATGCTGTAAAATGAAACGTTCTTTGCCTTTCATTTTACTGTAGCAACAGCTGAAATTTTGAAGCAGTGCTTCATTTCTTACCAACTGCAACTATCTTCTGTGCATGATTCTGACAGTGTTTTTGCTGAATTCTAAGGTCTAACCATCCGCATGTTGTATTTGTGGCCATGGAGACAATTATGACCCTTGTCATCGATGAAAGTGAAGATGTTTCCTGGGATCTTCTAAGTATTCTTTTGGCTAGTGTCCGAAAGGAGAATCAGGTAATCGTCCTCTCTGATTTCCCCCCCTTTTTGATAGTCTCATTAGTTCTCTGATCTTTGATTAATCTGGTTTCTCTGTCATTTCAGGATGTCTCTCCTATTTCTTGGAAGCTAGGAGAGAAGGTTTTCACTAAGTGTGCTGCTAAGCTTAAAACCAATCTGAAGGAAGCAGTGCAGTGTAGAGGTATTGCATTGGACGAGTATGCTGAGATAGTTGCCTGTATATGTGGAAGTGATGATGAAAACACTCAGCATGGTCATCTCATTGATTCTGAGAACCAGTTGGTATGTTTAACTTCACTTTCTTTGTATCCCTATAACATGTGACTCGTTTCCTCTGTGATATTCTCTTATGATCATGGAATTGCATGCATGGTGGTACAGAGTAGATTTCTCACTGATATAGCACTGATATCTTTTGCTGATTTTATATCCTACAAGCATGTGTCTTTATTAAGTTCTTAGCTGCTGTCATTTAGACTTCTTCAGTTTCTCTTGGATTTTTAGACAAAAGAATCAAGCTATCTGAACTGTTTGAACTTAGAAATGTTGTTGTTTCACATTTCTGCATTATCCTTGCAGTCTTTCTTCTATACTTTTTAAAGTTTCTGCCTTTCTACTGGGACAAAACCAATGGTTGGGAAGTTTTCTCAATATTCAGTTTTCAAGGTGCAAATAATCTCAAGGAAATTGGAGAATACTTAAATCCCTAAAATTGCATCAAAGATGTTCATATACTGTAAAAGGACATATGTAGAATGGAGCAGTAGCCATGTCAGGGCAGCTTCAAATGTGGATACATTGTCTTCAGCCAAATATCCCTCCATAATTGCAAGATAAATAACGAAGGATCTTGTGGACATCTTCTTTTGGTTTGCTGGCATTTGTATCTCATATGTTTGTGTGCTTGAACACTCATACGCTTGGAGCTAGATATTCCCACTGCATCAGTACCCAGTTCTGCTGTTTTCCTCCCAAGTGTAAGAGTTTAGAGTAGTTTTCCCCTTTTTGGGAGCTTGCTCACCTTCATGAATCTTTGATTATCTTCTGAAAAAAAAGGAGATCCCTATTTCTCCTTCTCTGAAACAAGCCTCAACTGTCATATTGATTTTAGTCGATGGGGAGGAAAGTAAAATTCAGAATGGATTCACTAATGCTTTTTTGTTCAAAGCTGATTCTGATGGTGCTGAAACCAGCCGTATATTACCGTTGTAGATTCTGTTCTCTTATCTCTATCATTCAAACTTTCCTTGAAAGTCATTCTAACTTGTCTGGGCTATGATGTACTGCATTTATAGCATTCCTGAAGTTAGTGTAGTCTCCACAAACATAATCACAATTTTAGATCGGATGTTTTGTTTGATTGCATATGCTTGCCTCAGGCAGATCAATCAAGTTGGTCATAGTGCAAGTTGAAGTGGGCCTATAATACTGACATTGATCTCAGAGATATAAGTCTTTAATTCCTTTTTTTCTATATTCTTGTATTGTCATCATATTTCAAAATGATTTTTTTCTGAATTCTTTGAATTTTTGTTTGCTTCTGTTGATCAGGCAACTAAGGAACCAGATCATCCTTGCCTTGGAGAAGATTTCCATGATGTGGATGGTATTTCCAAGTCAGTGACAAGCAATGGAACTGCCCCAAGTAGAAATGAGGACTCTGTTGTAAAAGATAAGCTCTCAAATGTATTAGAGCGGTGCTCTCAAGTTGAGTGTTCCCAAAGTGGTGATGCAAAATGTAGTGCTGGACCTGATGCTTTAGACAATTTGAGGAATGTGAAGTCGGAAATTGAGCCAGAGAGTGCTCCAAGAAAAAGGGGTCGGAAACCTAATTCGTTGATGAACCCAGAGGAAGGCTATGACCATTCTTGGATTTCTAGTGGAAGAAAAACTGCCAAAGTACCTGGTCGCAGAAAGTCAGACAATAAGGGAGTTGCTTATTTACCCTCTGTAAATCAAGATCCCAAGAAAGAAGCTCTACACTTGACAGATAAAATGTTGGGTGACCCAACTTCTGCATCACTAAAAAGTGGCCTTCCTGATGGAAGTCATCATAGAAGGGGCCGGACAAAGAAACAAGGAAGCACAGTGAATCAAAATGCTGATCCTAATTCCTTGTCAGTAAGCCTGAGTGCCCAAGTTGAGGAGACAGCCTCAGGTTCTGCAGATTTCAGTTTGAGAAAGAAGCCTGAAGACAGATCTGATACAGAAATAAAACATTGTAAACACTCAAAGACTAATGAGGTGATAAGTCGACCTTCTGGATATGGAGTTTCAGAAAAGGAACCCGAGGTTCCAAGTGCTCACAAGGAAAAACCATTGCAACTGTCAGTTGCAAAGAAAAGGCGAAGGAGCTTGGTTGTTGCGATTTCAGCTCAAAATATTTCTGAATCATCTGGTGCTAAGGTAAGAAATATTTTAATTTTTTTAGAGCCATATTTTACTTACAAATATTCTTTTGGGCATAAGCTCTTATTTAATTTTGCTCACTTGTAAATTACTATATATAGAAGAAGAAGACCTCTAAGGGTGCAGTTAAATCACCAAATATAGATGAAATTTACTCAGATGATACTCCTAAAACAGAAATCAAGAGGAAGCATACCTCTGGAAAGGAAAAGGTATGAGTTTGTTCTATTGTTATTGTTGTATTTAATAATTATTAATATTTTATTATTATAGTTTATCGATTTTGCCATTTAACTTGCAACTTGTTAGTGGATCAGGAAGTTCCTATTACCTTTGGGTGTTTAACAAATTTGGGTTTTGATACTAGTTCTCATGTTATCTTCATCTCTTATGAATTATATAGAAAAAAATGATGACCTCTAAGGCTCCTGCTAAATCATCTGATAGAGATGGATATTACTCGAAGGAAACTCCTAAATCAGAAGTCAAGAAGCATTCCGTTGGAAAGGAAAAGGTATAAATTTGTTATTATTTTTGCATAACTTTTAAATTATTGGTGGATCAGCATTATCTTCCTAATCTCACATTATCTTCCACACTCATGAACTGTATAGAAGAAGGTTATTTCTAAGGCTACTGCTAAATCATCTAATAGAGATGGAAATCACTCGGAGGAAACTCTTACAACAGAAGTCAAGAAGAAGCCTACTGCCAGAAAGGAAGAGGTATGGGTTGTCTATGTTATTATTTTGCTGTATAACTTGTTAACTTATTGGTGGGTTAGCAAGTTTTCCTATTCCCCCTTGGTGTTTGATAAATGATTATGATATAAGTTTTCATGCTGCCTTCTAATCTTGTGAACTGTATAGAAGAAGAAGTTTTCGAAGGCTGGAGCTAGATCATCTGATGGGAATTGCTCAGTGGAAAGTCCTAAAACTGGAGTCAAAGGAAAGCATACTGGTGGGAAAGTAATGGTACGAATTTGGTTTTCCTTTCTGTCCTATAAATTGTAACTTACTGGTGGTCGGTGATGTGTTTATTTTTTCCCTACGTTCCTTTTCCCGCCAAACCCTTTGTACCATTGCTTTTGATCTCTGCAATTGTTTAGTTTTAGTAGTATTCTTAGGAACTTCTGTGGGTTCTTCTGGACTATTTGCCTTGTGTACAATAAAGATGTACATAAAATGCCCAGATGATTATCAGCATTGCTATTCTTAAATAATTACTGAGAATTATATCAGGTGGTATATACGCTATTTAGTTCCCATAATTTAATGGTTGAATTGAATTTGGTTTTACTTTTCCATTGTTCGTAGCTTCTGTAGATAGTGTTCCCTGGAGTGCTGTTGATATTCGAATGGAGGAATAGACTAACATTCAATAAACCAGCTATAATTTTGTATTAATTAATTAATTATATGAAATATGAAAGCCCTGACCAGGCGATGCATACAGAATTATCTACTGCCATATGTCATATTAATGTCAAAAATTATTCATAATCCATATGACAATAAACACCTTGAGAGTTCATAAGTTTTGACTGCTGATTATCTCTGTGCCGCATTTGTGAGAGAGAGTGATATGCATATTCCCTCATTTTAGTAATGATGAAAAAATAGGAATTGCTTCAAAATGTATTGTTATTTACTTGTATGTCAAGAAAATAATTTCTACCTTTTCATCCAAAGTTATGTGCCTCAACTAATGAAGGATGCTAATGGTCGTGTTGTGGCTTGACAAGGATGGAAGCCTTTTGGAATTTGTTGTCATTCACTTTCAAGTAGTTCAGACAACAATTGTCATTGTGGCTTATGGTGTAAGCTAGCTGTATCATTTGGAGTCAGTACATCTATGTTTTGGCTTGTTTTGGAGAAGATGTTGTTAGAGAGCAACAATGGAATCATTGTGTTGGATCATATATTAATGTTCTTTTGCTAAGTGGCCTAACGTTAGCTATTATTAACATTAGAAGAAAAATAGCATAGGAGATATCAGTAATTTGCAATTTATTGTTATCTTTTACTCTGAATCAGTTGTTAAAATCTCAAATATAGCAGATAGTTCTGGTTATATCATTTGGGAGTGCTCTTTTTCGATTTTTCTTGTTTCTTTGATCATAATTGGTTGAAGCTTATTCATATATTGAAGCTCAGGTTGCTTGCAAAACTTTGGTGTTATTGGTTAATTATACTTGTTATTCTGTAGATTGCTTTTAAACACTCCTTAGATTCTACTCCTAGATATTGTTATTTTATTTGCCTTAACCTCTCCCTCTTTCTTGTCTTGTTAAGTTTGTTCCCATGTTCACTGGCTTATTTCTTTAACGAGTTTAATTATTCATATTCAGGATTCTGAAGCCCCTGCTCTTGATGAGCAATTGGTTGGTAGCAGAATAAAGGTTTGGTGGCCAATGGATCAGACGTGAGTACTTAGTACTTCTAGTTTGACTTCCTGTAGTATAATATTCTTGATAAATTGGTAAATGATTAATTTTCTCCAATTTGTTGGTCTTGTCAAGTTACTTGTGTTCACTGAATTATGCACTTATGTGATAAAGTTTAATTCTATGATTGGTTAGGATTCTCCAACTCCTGATCAATTTAGAGAACAATACTGATTGAACACTTCTGCATATTTGTTTTAGGTCTGTACAGATCAAGAGCAATCATGCCCCTTTGCCTTTCTAACATATAGCTCAGTAGTGCATAGGTCTCTTTAGAAAATCTGATCTTACGCCAATTTGGGTCTCCAACGCTGCCCAAATAACATGAATATCCCTTTTTGCCCTTATAAGATCATTTGCCAAATATATGACAGCATTTAGAATTTGACACACTGATTTTTAGTTTGTTGGTAGCTTTCATCTTTTCCAAGAATATTGGTAAGAGGGTCGCAAAATCTCCTATTTATGTTTCTTATGTGCATTTTCTTCTTCTGTAGGTTTTACAAAGGTGTTGTTGATTACTATGATCCCATCAAAAAGAAGCACAGGGTAAGATGACTTTGAATGCCATGTGGCTAGTTTGTATAGAACAAAACCTCATGTTTAATGATAAGTCTCATGCCTTTTCTTACAGCTGTGAGTTGTCCATCCATAATTTTCCTGCTTCTATTCTTGTCCTAACATTTATTTTATTGCCATCTCTCCAGTGGTGGAGCCATTGGTATCTGAAATGTTGTCCTTGTAACTTCTATTTTATTCTTAAAATGATTCTTATTTTAATGTCTTCTTTAATGTTCCGGTGCCTTCCTGGATAGATATTGTATGCTGACGGGGATGAAGAGATATTAAATCTCAAAAAGGAACGCTGGGAACTAATTAAAGGTGGTTCGTCAGCACCGGTGAGCATTGAGCTCAATTTCATCTTCTTGCTTGTTTGATGTATTATTTAGTAATTCCTGCATGTCATGCTGATACCAAAAACAGGAGCAAGAAACTGATGAGCTAATCCCTGACGGTTCATCTGATATGTAAGTGTGTTCTTTATCTAACATTTTTGCCTTTGGTGAAATTGTTCTGTTAGGAGTATATTGGAGACACTGCCATTTTCAACATTTTTGGTGTGTGGATACTCTGCTCATATATCAGGTTTATCCATTTAGGCTGTCAGCTAAGACAAGTCTAAAGCTCGTAACTCTTAGGTTATTAATCATCTTGTTCCTGTTTAGTCATGGTTGTTACTGATATGGCTTCATGTGATTTTTATGGTTGTTTCTCCTTTAGTTTTTCCTTCAGCTGGACATCTTAAACATGTTTGTGAAATATGTATGTCTAGTCCATGATCATAGATTGTTGCATTATATTTAGTTGATGCAGTGGCCAATTCTTTATATTCTATTTAATCTTGTACATTTTTCTGTTCTGCATTATCTGAGCAGACCTCCCAAGGAAAAAGAAGAAATTGAGTTTGAGTTAGGTAATGAAGTGAAAGCTTCGGCCTTGAAAAGGTTTGTCTGTAAACTTCAATCAAATATGAATCTGTTTTTGGTATATTTTTTATGCTTAACTGAAACTTCAGAAGGATTTCTAGGAGTACGCCTGCTAGTGCATCCAAGCCAAAGGCGAAAAAATCTGGTGGTGGCTCTCCTCGTGGTGCTACACTTAACAAACTTATTAATGCTGATGTATCCAAGGCTGATCTGCCTGAGAAAGAGAGCAATCCAAAAGGGGATGATCAAAACTCCCCTGCAAAATTGATACTGAAAGACAGAAAACTGATATTTACTCTAAACAAACAACAGGCTATGTCCAAAGCTGAGCACCACAATGCTCATGAGGCTGAATCTGCCATTGACAACCCGGTAGAAACAAGCAAAGAGGTAATGAAAGGAAGCAATTCCAAAGATGTTGACACAATTGTCAGGGATGAGAAGTGACAGAAGGGCTTCAAAACTTTAAGCTAGGTCTATATGTACAGGGAAACTGGTAGTATTAGCATGTGCTTTCCAGATGAATGAATATCAGCTCATTTTGCCATCCTTTTTTTTTTCACAGAGCTGTACATGCATCTTTTATTAGTATGTAGTTGTCTGAGATTGGTACTGATGTGTGGGCCTAAAATCTGATGTGTAAATGGTCTAATATTATTAATAGCAGACATTGAGGACTGAAATGTAATTATCCATACATGATATCTTAAGTCCTAATGACAATCCATTTAGTAAAATCCAAGTCCTGGATTTGTTGCTAAAGGTCACAACTTGTGGCAGCCAATGTAAACCCACTTAGCAGTGTAAGTATGCAAGTTTTAAGCAATTTTTTCTCTGTTCCAGATTTATATCTGTGTTGAGACTTATAACATTACCCATAATTAATATGAAGTCTCAGAGGCAGTGCGGACGTCACCATTTCATCTTGTACACAAATCCTCACATGATGATTTTGAATTAGTTTTTAGAGTATTGGGTTTCAAATTACAAGAAGTTATATTTATACACTACCATTATTTTCTAGGTGTGAGCTTTTTAACTGAGCAAATGTAGTGACGAAGGAATGGATCTTGACTTTACTTAGGGAAGGGAATATCGTACGCATTAGAAAAGAACATTTTCAAAAGCTTAGATAAACTCAAATTAAGAGAAAGATCTTAGTGATTAATACGAGTTTATGGTATGTATTACTAATTAATATGAACATGAGGATAAATGGAATATAAATTACATTTTAAGTCCCTTCTTTATAGCCGGAAAAAAACAAAAACACAACAACGAATGAGAATTAATATTAGTATGGGTGCTAGATAATTTGTTTAGTAAAAATCTCTTGAGTTGAAAAAAGAAGTCTAAAGCTTGAATGCTGATCACGTAATTGTGGAAGTGATTTGATTGTCAACTAAAAAAAATGCAATTGATATCATTATTCCAGCGAAAAATAAGTGAAACACGACAATTGAAAATAATTTAGAAATCTGAAATTTAGCTAACATTATTAATATAAAAACAGAATATAAATTACTAAAAGTTCTTTTCATTACATGCTCATTAGGGAACAAAAATATATTAACATAATTATTATTCAATCCCATTAAAAGTATGTTTTGATACAAAGACAAACAAAACAAAAACAAAATTACAAACCTTTGATATTTGTTGCTTAGTGCTACAATTTTCATATGAACTTGTTGCTACCAAATTCGTGGTAGCTAAGATTGAATTTTCACTGATTCTTCCTGTTGTTGTGTAGGGATTGGAAGGTGACCCTTCTCCTGCAAGCTCTTTACGGTGTCGTATAGGACCTGCTTCACTGGTGTAAACTCTAACCCAAGGTCCTTGAGCTTTTGGTTTGAGAACTTGTAAGGTTTTTTTCTTGGGTTCTTTTCATCCGAACATCTGCATTCAATTTTTTTTTTAATAATAATGAAAATTAATTAACAAAAATGTTAATCAAACTATGCATATTTATAAATCAAAAGTTTTGATACTCCAAGTATTAGTGACAGACTGAGGATTTTGGTTCGAAAGGAGCTATGGTAGCAAAAATGATAACATGGCTGCAACACAAATAACACATATTTAAAGGGGCCAAAATATAAAATGAACATAAAATCAACTAAATTCCAATTAATACCCTTACATATATATATATATATATTTTGCCCTCTCGAAAGCCGCTCAACATATATCATTTAGACACTGCTCAAAATTTTCATATTAAAAACAATAAACAAAAGAGAAATGGATCCATTCTTCTAATTCCAGCCTCTTCTCAACAAACAAAAATTGAATGCACAAAAATTAAAATAAAAAATTATTTGATCTTTTAGACTTTTACTAACAAAATTAAAACGACTCCGTACTGGGGCCAGAGCATGATGAAGAGTTGAAGTAGGTGAAGACGATTCGTAGGTCCAAATCTTGACAAAGACTTGAGTTCGGTAAGAAGTGTTTTGGTCCATTAATTTATCTTTATTTGTAAGTTCATTCAACTTTTGGTTAGGTTCTTCTTTGGATCACTCTCTTTTAGCTTTGGTGGGATTACTTTATGGTTGCTTCTTTCAAGCACTAGTCAAAGTTGGTGAAACTGCTTCACCACAAGAATAAATCATTATTTTTATTTTTTAAATTATTGCGTCAGTACTGGGTCAGCATGACATTTATTTCTTAGGTTTTTTTAAGTTATATCTATTGTAACTTATCGTTAGATTTTTTAGTATAAAAATGAGTAATATAGCAGTAATGTCAGTAGGTAAATTTTACTTAACTGTAAATTATATTGAAAGTAACTTAATAGACCTTTGTTTCTTTAACTTGGTTCCATGATCAATTATCTCTATACTCCTTTTGTTTTATAAGAATAATACTTCATGCAATTCCTCTAAAAACGGTTAATTTTTTTTTTAAGAAAAAAAATTAACCTTGTCAGATGAAATTATATTCTTGTTTTGAGGATTTTATGTGAAGTTTTGGAACGAGTCTACAATTAATACAGCCGCTATCAAATAAAATTCCAAATTTTTTATCAAACCCTCAAGTTTTTCATTGTCGACTTCAAAGACTTTGTATATTATACTAATTAGGGTCAAAAATGAAAAATTTATAAGAAAATGTAATAAAGCACTTTAAGTTTTCACAAGACAATTTCAAGGTTGCAGTCATTTTCTTTCTTGTTTTCTTTTTTTTTTGTTTATTATAGAATAATAAAAGAGAACAACAGAAAGAGACTTTAATATAAAAACAAATTAAAAATGAGATTATAGTTTAAGTTTGGCATAAATATCTATCTGCATGCAAGTTTCATATGCTTCCTGTTCAACACATAATTTAAGCTATTTTTGTTTTTCTTCACTTTTCTTGATTATGTTTGGTAGGAAAACAAATTTACACTTCAACCATATGGGCCATAGCCATTAAGATATTTGTAGAGTGAATTGACAATATTCTAGGTTTGATGAAAGAAGCTTTGGTTAGGATTAATGTGCTAACCACTCAAATACTCATTTCATGTACGTTTCAAGATTTGCCAATTTTGTAATGTCATTACTTCCAAATTATGAACAATTACCTAAATATTTTTCTAAGTTATATACATATAGTCATTAATCACAAGAGACGTGTCTCACAGAACCTTGCAGAAGCTTCTGTTGAAGGTCCCATGATAAAATAATGTTTCAACACACGTGTCATAGAAAAAATTATTTATGATAAGGTTACCCCTAATTCAAATAATTTCTTTGAAATTACATGTGACAAAGCCTTTTACCCAACTAAAATGAATCATACGAATGGGGCTGGAAAGAAAATTTGGGGTTGAGTTGACCAAATCAATAATCATGTCTAATTAGTAATTACCACTCCCAATAAAAGTTACGTCACCTTTTCTTTTATAATAATTTTCTTTAGTTTGATTCGAGTGATATAAAGCAAATGAAATGATACCTAACTTCATCATCTTTTTTATAATATCCTTAAATTTTAATGTGAGTGGTATTCGATTCTCAAATTTATTTATACTATCTTAAAAGATTTGCCCATATCCAAATTTTTTTTAATAATTAATATGAATTTGTACTTTAGGCATTCGAGTTTATAACAACTATTAGTATAGAGTTTAATATAACAATATTATATCTAAAAGTTTTTAATATTCAATTCATTATGTTATTTGTGAGCATGCACGACCTAACTCTTCTTATTGAACGAGATTATTAATTACAATCTTTTAAAAGATTTTAGGGTGATTATCTATCGACTACTCTTTTTTTATACATTTTTAAAAATATATAAATTTTTTTTATTGAATTACACGTAAAATTTATAAAATTATCACTATTTTACTTTTGTTTAAACTCTGTGAAAGAATTTAATAAAATATTAAAAAAATAACTGTTTTATCCCTTTAATGTAAAATTATTCTTTTCTTTTAGCTAAATGACAAAAAAAATTAGATAACTTGTTATTCTTTGTAATTTAGATAAAATAAAAAATAAAATAAAATAATCAAAATTTTAATAAATTAAATAAAATAACCAAAATTAAAACAAAAAATTAAAAAAATTAAAGCCCAAACCCAATCTAATTTTGATTATTTAATTCTTTTAATTACTTTACCTTAATCTCAAATTCAATCTAATTTTAATTATTTTAATTATTTAATTCTTTTAAATATTTTTATTTAACTAAGGTGAAATAACAATTTTATATTAAAAAAATAAAATAATTATTTTAAAGATTTTGTTAAACTCTCTCATAAAATTTAGAAGGCAGTAAAATAATGATAATTTAATAAATTTTAGTGTATATATATATATATATATATATATATATATATATTAAAAAATATGTAAAAAAATGATTGATGATTAATTACCCTAAATTTTTTTATTCAGAAATTAACGTCATGTATAGTCATGTACAATCATATTTCATTTAATGGGTTCATATTTAGAAATTAACGTCATATGTATTCATGTACAGTCATATTTCATTTAATGGGCTCATACATTCCTTTTGTTTTTTTGTTTTTGTTTTTTTGTCTTTATGGCAACAAACAAAAATGTTTAATCAACATGTCCTATAAACACATTTTCTTTTTTTGTATTTATACATTTTATTTTTATATAATTTTTAAAATTCATGATACCTATATTCATTTAAAATTGATGATACCTATAAAATACCGTCTAGTAATTTCCGTTGTGCTCTTTTTATGACCTAAATGCTCTAGTAAATAACAATGGCAACAAATAACAAGAAGCAATATGTATTACCAAATTACGTAATTAAATAACACTTACTTGGTGGGGATAGGATATTCAGGGAAGAACTTGGCCAGAATCTCCACCACCTCGCCGCGGTGGAGCACGCTTTCGGCGCAGAGGTAACGGCCGGAGGCAGATGGAGTCTCATAGACAAGAATGTGGGCTAATGCCACATCCCTAACGTGCACATATGCCTGAACTGAATTAGCATAAGTCTTGGCTGAGCCATTTAAGTACTTAAGGATGTGAAGAGTGCTAATATTCACAGTTGGTTGCAACAATGGCCCTAGCACCACCACTGGGTTCACCACCACCAGGTCCACCCCTCTTGCCGCCGCCTCCTCCCCCGCCGCCTTCTCCGCCACCGCTTTTCCGTAGCAATACCAGTTCTGCAAAGACAATGTAGATTAATTTTTTTTAATATAAACGTTATAAAGTGTATGTACAATCAACTATAAAATTATGATATTTTCACATTTTGATATGCACTATGTAATTTTATATATAGGAAAAGACAGCGTATCTGTCAGCAGTTACCTTTGAAATTTTCAATTTTCATACGTTGACTAAAATTCCTCAATACTTTTCAAACTTCGTTATTATTTACTAATTTGAAATTCGTTTCCTTTTGTATACCTTGCGTAGTACGAACAGATTGTGAAGCTTCTATATTTGTGCAAACTTGAATTCTAAAATCCACCTTAGACTTTTTCAAAGTCACACGAACTTTTTTAAATAGAGACCACAAGATTGACCCTTAATATAATTAGCAATTTATTATAATGATTGAAAATTAATTTAACCTTGGTGTTTTTGCAATACTCAAGATCACTCCAGCAAGATTCATCAACAACATCATCAGGGCTTCGGTTGGGGTCCATGTAAACCGCACCGATCGACGAAGTGAACACGACACGCCGGGCCTTGGCCTCAGCCGCCGCAACAATCACGTTCTTGGTTCCGACTACCGCGGGCTCCACCATTTGTTCCTTCATCATTAAACAAAATTATTTTCATTAACCACCCCAACCACCACTATCATGTATATAAAGGATTAATTCCCTTTATACGAAATTAAAAAAAAATTTAAAGCACTAAAATCATATTATATATTGTTCTAACTTTATTTCTGATGACGTACTAAGGTTAGTTACTACAGTATTATTAAAAGAAAATATTAATAAAATGTTTTCGAATGATAAATAATTTTAAATACTCTCGGTGTATGCATGTCTCTTCTGTAATTTCTTAATTAATCAAATAAAAGTAAATACACGCGTCTTAAGAATTATAACAAAAGTATAAATAAGACGCGTAACGTAAGTATCAAGATTTCGATAAGATTTGTTTACATTCTATTCTTTATTAAACAAAAAGAAAAGCTAGGTGACAACGTGGGGCTCACGATCTAACATCGAATGAAAGGAAATTGTGGAGCCCACACTTAGAAAATTTCCCCGCTCCAATGTAATCCATTCTATTTTCTTGGCAACCAAACAGAAAAAAGGGGTATTTAAAAAAACAAAATCAAACGTATAATTTAAGAAAGGACTCACTGGATCATCCGTCATAGGGGAAGCAGTATGAAAAACTCCATCACATCCATTAATGGCCTGTTTGAGACTCTCATAATCAAGAAGATCAGCTTTGCATAAAACTAATCTTTCTTTCGCTCCTTCAAGCTCTCTCAAATGGGTATTCTTTGGATCATCTGAATACATACAAAACCAGAATATATGTATCTCAGTACAAAAGAAAATAATATGATAATTTTAATTAAGAATTAATAATAATAATAATAATATAAGTACCTGGATTCCTGACGGTGCCTTTAACATTGTAACCTTTTTCAAGGAGAAGTTTAACCATCCAAGAACCGATGAAGCCACCGGCGCCGGTGACACAAACAGTTTGGCCTGAAACTTGGGAGCTGGTATCAGTCGCCGTCATGATGAAGTTAAATGGTAACGCTTTGTTTGGAATGGAAGAAAACAAGATGAGTTGAGACAAAGGGACATGCGGGTACGTGTGTTGCATTTATAGGGAAAGAAAGTTACCAACTCACCGAACACCGGTAAAAAAGATTTGGATTGAGAGAGACTTAAATGGATTTGATGCTTTGAATCTTTTTTAATTTACGAGGTAATTATTATTATGTTCTTGTTTTAGTACTTTTCTGACCAGTTGTATGGCGGTTGGTGTATAAATTAAATAATATATTTATGATAAGTGGACTGAGTTTTTATTGATTAATCATTAATGCGTATTTTGTATTGGTTGGTTTAGCCTACGACAAATTGTGGTTGCGATAATTAAAATTTTTATTTATAAGATAAACGAAAATGTTAACAAAATAACTATTAGAGGTTCTAGACCTCTATCTAGTTTGATTAGTAAGAACATATTTACATTATAATCCATTAATATTATCATAAAAATCACTTGAAAGTGTTGACGAATTTTTTTAAATAATTTTATTTAATTAATTATTTAAATTCGAATGTTAAAAAAAATAAAGAAATAAAAATTAGATTTAAGCTTTATCCACTTGATACTATTAAAAAAAATTCTTTTTCAATATGTAATATTTTTACTAAAGCTTTGCCCACCTTTCTACCATTTTAAAAAATGAATCCCTCAGCCCTTTTTTTAAAGAGGAATTTAAAATTCCTTATTTATTTTTTGATAGCAAGATTTATGACTTTTTGCTAGACTTGTTTATTCATTCCTGTAATTTTTAATTCAATTACTTTCTTTTATTACCTCTTAATCACCTGATGAATTTTTTAAATAATAAACAAAACATTGAATACCATAAAAAGTAAACGATGAGTCAATGACGAAATAAATTAATGACCCATGAAACTAAGTAATTAAAGCTTTCAATAATAATCATCGTAATATATTATTTTTTAAAAATCATAATATTTTTTTAGTGTGATTATTTATGTTTTCTTTTATGACTAGGCACGCGATCTCCCATTTCTCTAACTTTTTGAGCCACAGCTTTCTGGACAATCCACCACCTGTTGCTTTTTCTGCCTCGTTACCATAAGTTCGCTTACGCTCTGCTTATGTAATAATAAATAATAAAAATAATAACAAATGTATAAATTATTAAGTTCTAAAAGGCTGCTTTAGTTTAGTGCCTAGTGGTCGAACTAGCCAAACGTTCACGCGTATTTTTTCTTTTCTTTTTCAATTGACTAATTTCTTTTTTGTTCTTGATTAGTTTCGTTACAAAATTTTGTGGCTGATTTCTGGGTTTAAGGTGTATACGCGTATATTTGATTCAGTTGAAGGTCGTGGTTGGCATTAGCTGATGGATCTATTCGAAAATTGACATATAATTAAGCCTTGTTTAATATTAAAATATTATAATTTTTAAATTATAATTATTAAAATAAAAATTAATAATATATAATAATTAATATAATTTATAAATAATAATTTTAATAAAAATATTATATATCGATTAAAATTTTAAATTATATAATAATTATTTATTAAATATTTTAATATTATAACTTCACTAAAATACAAAACAAGGCCTTGGTAAACGAGGTCGTGCAAATAGTAGATTAAATCTTTGCCTATTAAACTTCCATTTTATGCAGAGGCGGAACCATGTACTGAGTTGGGGGGACAGCCAATTTTTCTAAATATTATGATGCAAGGTAAAATTAATTATTTTTTTTAAAATCCCCCAACTTGTGACATATTTTGGCAATCCCCAAACTAAAATCTTGGTAGCAGCGTTGAAAAAGAGAAATTTATATAAATAGTAGACTCAATTTCTGAATTTTAAAATTAACCGTTCACTTTATATTCTATCAAATATAGTCAATCAAAACTCACATATCCTTAATTACCCTCCATATTTAATTTTTATTCACTTATATATAAATTTTCATCGTCCGTTCTGCAAATACTGTTCCCTGCAACTAAAGATCAGAGGCAGCACACGATACATTCATACCCAACCGTTTGTTTACCCAGCCGTGTGTAGGGTAATATAATTGTATTAAATATTTATATAAGTGTTATGAATTTCTGTGGTGTATCGTTTGCTGTTTATGTGCCGTCGAGCATTAGGGTTTATATTTTTTGTGTGACAAACAGTTGGTGAGACAGGCTTGGTGACAGTTGGTGAGACAGGCTTGGTGAGACAGCAACTGTCGCACCAAGTCTCACCAATCTTGGTGCGACAGGCTGCCTGTCTCACTAAGCTTAGAATCTGCCATATTTCTGTTACAAATATAATATTATTAAATTACAATTATATAATTTAAAAATTAAACAAATCTATCATAAATTAAAAAAATTATTATAACATCATGTAACAAACAGCAATTTGGCGACGCAACCCGTCGACAAACATATGCGATGCACCCATCGCACCAAATTTTAGAAAATGCAACAGTCGATGCGACACCTTGTCGCACAAAAATTATGCGACAGACACACTGTCGCACCAAATTCCAGAAATTGTAACCCAAGTGCGACATGCAGCCCATCGCACAAAACTTCCGTAATCACGCAGACCGCACGGCAGAGACCCATTTCGTAAAAAAGAATTTTAAATGTCTAACTTACAAGATTACACTTTCCGTTAATCGATGGGAGACTGAGATCGTAAATCACTCGAAGAATTGTGAGAGACTCGAAGAACTGTGAGAAACACGAAAAATTTTAAGATAATTTTGGTAAGAGACGAGTGAAGATGACAAAGATAATTTTATCCTAAAACTTTATGTTTAACTAATTATGATAGGTAAAATCTCCAAAAGTTATTTATGAAAAAAATAAAATATTTTAGGTTTTTGAATTAAATTTCCCTTGAAAAAAAGTAGAGGTTATTAAATAAAAGAGTGCTACTAAATGACCTAGACAATACCGTTTTTAGGCTCGTTCGCTTTCTTAGTTTTTGTCAATAAAAAAAATAATAAAAATCACAGGAAAATTAAGGCAATCTAAACCTTATCCCCGTGACACCACATAAAAAACAGCACGCACCCATTCATAACTGTGTTACATGCATACAAGTTGAAGTTGTAATATACAAGAGCTTGTTTATTTTTTATTTGAAGTTTGATTTTAATTTATTTTTAGATATTTATAATTTTTAATTTATTTATTTTTTATTAGTTATGTTTGATTATAAGATATTTAGGTTTGAATAAAAAAAATTAAATAGTCTGATTTTTAGCTGAATGATAAAATATTTAAATAAAAATTTAATATTTTATCTCATTAATATTCTTATTAAATAAATTTATTTCTTATTATATAAAATACTCTTTTATTATTTTTTATTTATCTTTTTTTATTATATACTAGTATTCAACTATTATTATATTTTTAATGAGAATTTAAAATATAATATAATTATATTTTATAAAATATTCATCTTTTTGTATTTATATTTAATATTTTTATTATAGATTTAGAATTTTATTTAATATATTAATTTAATTGAAATGATTAAATAATTTTTTATTGGCTTGTGTAACTAACAAGAAAAAATATCAATATAATATACTAAAAATAATATTATAAATATTATATATTAATATAAAAAAGTACATGTGTTAGATATAATATTTTATTTTTCATGTTTGTTAAGGTAAATATAATTAATTTTTTTTACTAATCAAATAATTTATTTATAACTTATCATATATTTAATCAATAAATTTAAATACTATTAATATTTATAAGGTCATATATATAAAATTATCATATTTCAAATATTTTTTTCATGAAAAATAAATAAATTAATACTTATATTCATATATTTTTTTAAAAAATAAACATATCATTCACACACACACACACACACACACATATATATATATATATATATATATATATATATGCTCAAATCTATTTAAACTTTAATTAAATTTAGACCCATTTAAATTTAAAAAAACAAAAAAACAAAAAAAACAAACAAACTCTAGCTGAGTCAAAAGCAATCTTCGTCCAATTGATTTTTGGAGAAATCAAAATAAGTCACAATCTCGAGCACATGATGGCCCCATGGAGATTGGAGAGGCTTTTGATAAACACTCACTAACTGAATATAAAAGAAACTTCAGGACTAGGTCCCAAAACAGAAATTTCACTCTCTTCTCTCTCAAGGGATTTGCCCATCCCGTGATTCCAAATTTTAGACGTTAATTTTATAAGATGATTTATACTCTGCTTTAGGCAATTTCCTTGCAGCAGAAGTTTCTGCAAATTCTAGATGAAATGTCTCAGCGGCAATTACAACATCAGAAAACAAAGAATGAATATTTTATTTTGTATTCAAAAGGCATTAAAGCCACAAAATTTTACAGATTTTTTCTTTTGCTGTATAAGTTAAACAACTTTTGGCCAAAACAAAAATGTGTACATGAATTTAATTTAAAAGACGTAAAGAATTCCTACCAACTTCTCTGTCCACACAAAAGAACTGGTCGTTTAGGATATGATTCTACAGCACCTACTGATCTTCTAATGGGGAGGACTGGGTTCTACAATGGCGAACGGTCCCCATTAATGAATTTCCTTTTCCGGGCACCGGTTAGCTTACAGTTGCTTCTATTTTCATGTGAGGATGCAGTGGTGTGGGCATCAGTGGGTAATGACTGCCAATTGTGTGACCTAGAGCTACTATAGCCCGCACATGTTGGAGACAAGTTTAATTGCTTCAAAGCTCGGAACTGAAGCTGACAGGGACAGTCCCTTACACAGTTACGCAGCCAATTGGGGGACCAGCTCCCGTTGTCCATTTCCAGGACAATTGCTTCCCCAACTGATATGACTTCATTCCCTTACGCGAATTTATCCTTTGGAGAATGGGTTCCTCAGGAACTGGCTCTACTTTATTTTCTTGTACTGGCTGTTCTTCTTCAGCACGTATCCATTTCTAAGTGCTGTGTTTTGATTTGGTGTTATGAGGGAAAGGTTTAGATTGCCTTGATTTTCCTGTGATTTATTTTTATTTTTATTATTTTATTTTATTTTTTAAATTTTTATTGCAAAAAATAAAAGAGAGAGAATGGGCTCAAATACTGATTCGTGCAAAATTAATATATAACTTTTATATATATATTATTGATATTACAATCAAATAAATGTTAATATTATAATAAATAATACACTGACCTGGATATAAATCCTTACTGATATATTAAAAAAAAAAATTATTATAAAGAGAATGCGAACTTAACTTTTGTCAGAATTCGAACTTACTATTAAGAACATGAATTATAAATAAACTACAAGTTCATTGACCTACTTAATGTATAAACTTTATATATTGAATAATGAAGTAATTTAAAAGTTCCCATTAAAGCACACTAGTGTTTGATTGCCGTACTTTAATGCTTGAAAATTTTGTATGCGTAAGAGATATTTTGCATTGTAATTATTTTCTTTCATAAGTTATAAATGCTATTTCTTTTTCATATCGTATTGACATTAATTAGAGCTTTATTGATTTTTTTTATTTTTTATTTTTAATGAATTAGTTTACTAATAAATTATTAATTTTAAGAACTTGAAATATGGTCAAAGAATTTTTCTCAGAGCTCCACCCCTAAAAATGATAAAATGATTTTATGAAAACAGAGTACAAATCAACGACTTCACGTAGACTCATCCAGCTAATGCCAGTCGACAACTTTCCATTCATAAATATGTAGACTTTGATCCCACCAAGTTAACATTTAAAATTTTGACCGGACACTCGTAACATTTATGTTGTATTTACTTGCTTAGAATGAGAATTGAAATAAGAGAATCATAACGAAATTGTTTACTTTTCAAATTAAGATTAAAAATAAGAATTAATTTTGTGAGTTTTACATAAAATTGAGATTAATTCATAAAGTTGTGATTTTCTTAAGGGACTTGAGAATAAGACTTCTATTATTTGAATTTTTAGTTTTATCTCATTAATATTTTTATATTCTTAAAATACCCTCAATAAAGTTTTATCATTTGTGCATTTTAGTCATTATAGAATTATGAAAATAAAAACTTTGTGTTATTTACAAATAAGTCATTTGATAATAATAATAAAATTAATAATAATAAATGCTAATAATGATAATATTAATAAAAATAATAATAGCAATAATGAATAATAATTAAAATAGTAAAGTTAATATAATTTAATAATAATGACATTTAAATAATAATAAATAAAATAATAAATTTTAATAAAATAATATTAAAATAATAATAATAATAATGACATATGTTAAATCATTATTATTATTATTAAAAAATTTATTTAATTTTATTATTTTGATTATTATTATTATTATCATTAATGTCAATATTATTATTAATATTAATTTTATTATTTTAATTGTTATTATTACTATCATTAATGTCAATATTAGTAATATTAATATTAATATTATTAAATTATATTAACTTTTTTAATTTAATTATAATTAGTTATTGTTATTATTATTTTTATTAATATTATCATTATTAAAATTGATTATTATTAATTTTATTATTTTATTTATTGTTATTATTAAATTTTATTAATTTTATTGTTTTAATTAATATCATTTTCATAATAATAATAGCACAAACAATAATAATAATAGTTATTTTTTATAATTAACTAAGAGTATTTTAGTACCTTGAAACAATCTAGCTTACTCAAATTTCAATTATAAGATAAAGTAAACACATCAATGAGATTTCAACCTATTTTGATTTTGATTTATGTAGCTCAAGTAAACAACTTAATCTGATTTCTATTTCTCATTCTCATTCTCATTCTAATTTATTCTTATTTCAGTCTATTCTGATTACTGATAAATAAACGCAGTATTAAAATTTTTCTGAGAGCTATGCTTTGTTTTGCCATTGGATAAAGCCCAACGTCGCCATATTTAATTTACCTTGATCCCACTAATATATATATTTGATATACGTACAGATATGTTTATAGACTTATTTCATTTTTTAAGTAAAAATTATATAAATTAATATAGAAAATAATAATGGTAAAAATATATACATTAAATATAAGAGATTAAAAAAAGTTAAAAGTTGCATAAAGAATGCTCTCTAGTTTTTTTTTTTTTGGGTAAATTCTGAAACCTTTATTAACCAAAAAGAATAGAATAACAATACAGACGGGCCGAAAGACAAGCCCAGATCGTTCCTTAGAAAAGCCCCTAAAATTTTCATGCAATTCATTTTGAATACAAGATGGAGGGGCATCCCACCAAGAATGAGCATAGTAAGAAATGCCTTATTTATCTCAAGCATCCGCAACAAAATTCTTGGTAATGGTTCTGATAAAAGTTAAAAAAAAAATTCTTAACTTTTTTTTTTTTAAATTATCTAAAGAATCCGCAACGAAATTCCCTTCTTTATAAATATAAGCTCCTGGATTGTCCTAATTCGCAAACCCATCCAAATTAATTTTAACCCAAGGCCCCCTTGCAAGAAGCGTGCCTTGGGTTAGATAGCCTTACACAACCGATCAAGTTAAAGAGCCCAGCATGGAATAAAAGCTTTGAAATGGGCTTTCACAAGAAACTGGACACGGTCTCTGTGCAAGTGCCCCATTCTCGAATCGCAAGGAATAAATAATCGAAAATTCATGAAATATGACTTAAGCTAGGAATGTATTCTCTTGGTTTATAAAAGTAGTCAAAATAAGGTAACAATATATTTTGATTTATTTCATTTTTTTTATCTAAATAAATCTAAATTACATTTGTGCCTTTATAAATTTTTAAATAATAAAATATTTACAAAAGCACAGGTAAAATAATAATATCTCATACGCATTAACGCTGATAATCAGAGTCATTCTTTGATAAATGATCACTATGAGTCAGACTCGATAGAATTTGATCAATTATTTTTTCTGTTGTTAAGGTTAAGGTTAAGGTGGAGAACTGAACCAAGAATTCTCTTTCTTTATCATCAATCGAATCATTGTTTACGACTAAGGATTCTATTTTATCATTAATCCAATCACAGTTCCTCTTTTTTCTTTTTTCTTATCAATGAATAGATATCTTTACTTGTATGACTTAACTCATGCTAATGATATTTACCATATGTTTATGATGTTGCATAGGAAACCTACTTTGAAACAATTAAAAATATATACTTAGTGATTAGAAAAATAATAATTGCATTGTTATAAATTTATAAAGATTCTTAATTCTTTAAGTGTGAAGAAGAGGATAGTTGGTTTCTTTTTGTCTTAAGGGGCCTAGCCGAGTGATTTTTAAGTAGTTTTATTTGGCTGAACCTTCAAGTTCAAGTCTTGCGAATTGAGATTAAAAATTGATTTGGCTTTGTCTAGGCCTTTACTTTTTTTTTTTTTCTAAGAAATAAAAAGTGTGAATCTGAGGAGAAAAAAATACTAAAAAAATAAGGCAGTATTTTAAGAACTAAGAAAAAATCATAGATTTTGTCTGGACTAATAGTGGGCTAGTGCACAAGGGCAGTCCTCTTCCTTTATTTGACATACAATACAAAATACAGAGCACTCAAATTATGTTTCCTTTCCTCTTACGTTCTGTTTTGATCGAGGTTCTGCATTGTTGCAGTTCGTCATAATTATTCGTTTATGCTTGGCGAATAATTAGTTCTTGTTACATCTTGGGAAATAGATACCAATAAACCTAACAACATCATAGTAGATAGTAAATTAATTTTAAGGAGATGGTTATTAATAGGCCTCAGGTTTTCATCTATTTCATGTTTGTCCTTTCGTTTATTTTACTGTTGTTCTAACGATTTTCTGCAGCCTATTAGCAATTCATGTGTATTAAATTATGTTTATGTTGTTTATAACTTATTTTGTATGTAACAGTTGTATACTAGATAATTGTACTGAGTTAGTTTCAGCAATATTTCATTTGTACTTTATACTTCTTAATAATCAGTATTACTTTATAGTTCCTGTGTTTTTCAGTTTACTTATTTCTAATATTTCAATATATTTGGATTTTGATATTGATAGATTAATTGAAGTGGTCAATGGCTTATTTGATTTAACACCACCATTAGATACTAATAAATGGAAGTCAATAATTGAACAACTAGCCTCATCAGGGAAAAAACTTAGCTTATCATCAAATTCACTACCAAAGCTTGAGCTCAAACCATTACTTGACACTTTCGAGTATGCATTCTTAGGAGAAAAAAAAATACTATACCAGTAATTATCTCATCCTCCCTTGATGACAAACAAAAAAGTAAGTTGTTGGGAGTTTTAAGAGAACACAAAGAGGCATTATGATGGACCATAGCCAACATAAAAAAGGTATAAACCCAGTAGATCACATGCATTACAATCATCTTAATGAAAATGGTAAACCTACTAAGAAAATACAAGTCTGTTGAACCCCAACATGAAAGAGATCATCAGAGCTGAATTTCTTAAAATGTTAGACGCATGTATTATTTATCCCATCTCTGATAGCTCATAGGTCAGTCATGTGCAAGTTGTCACCAAAAAGTCAGGAGTCACAATAGTTACCAATACTGATAATGAGTTAATACCTACTAGAGTGACTACAGGGTGGTGTGTGTGTGTATTGATTATACGATGAATTCTGTCACACGAAAATACCATTTTTGATTGCCATTTATTGATCCAATGTTTGAAAGATTAGCAAGTCATGAATTCTATTGTTTCTTAAATGGTTACTAAGAATATAACTAGATTCCCATAGCACCAAAGAACCAAGAGAAAACCACTTTCACTTGCAATTTTAGTACTTTTGTATATAGGAAAATGCTATTTAGATTATACAACGTACCTACTACATTTCAACGATGCATATTGAGCATATTTTCTAATATGGTTTAACATTTTCTTGAAGTCTTTATGAATGACTTTTATATTTTTAGTTATTCATTTGATTAGTGTTTGCATAATCTAACACCAGTTTTACAAGGATGTCTAGAGAAAAACTTATCTTGAACTGGGACAAATGCCATTTTATGGTAAAATAAGGTATTGCTTTAGGCCACATCATTTCAAGAAAAGGGATTAAAGTTAACAAAGCCAAGGTAAGTCTCATTTCCAATCTTCCTCGACCCAAAACAGTTAGAGACGTAAGATATTTCCTTAGGCATGTGGGTTTTTATAGATGTTTTATTAAAGATTTTAGCCAAATTTCTAAACCCTTATGAAACTTACTTGCTAAGGATGCACCTTTCATCTTTGATGATTCATGTCTTGAGGTATTTGAAAACCTAAAGTAGTTATTGACCTCACTACCCATCATTTAGGCCCTAAACTAGAACTTATCGTTTGAGCACATATGTGATGCATCTGACTATGTATTAGGAGCAGTATTACAATAAAAAGTCGACCGTAAACCTCATGTCATTTACTACGCTAGTATGACACTAAATTTTGTATAGTTGAATTACTCAACTATATAGAAAAAATGCTAGCAGTAGTATTTGCATTAGAAAATTTTTACAATTATCTCATGGGATGTAAAATAATTGTGTTTATAAATCATGCTGCTCTTAAATATCTGTTAACTAAGAAAAATACAAAAACTATACTAATTCGATGGACGTTACTTTGCAAGAATTCAACCTTGAGTTCAGAGATAAAAAGGGCATAGAAAATGTGGTGGCATATCATCTATTTCACTGTAATTTTGACATAATTCTAAAATCATTACCCTTGAATGAATCATTATCAGATAAACAACTTATGAGTGTGAATGTACTGTTATGGTATGCTGATATAGTTAACTATCTAGTTATTGGGTAACTTCCAGAGCACTGGACTAAGTAGAATAAGGCCATTTTTTTTATGGAAATAAAGAACTTTTTATGGGATGATCATTATTTGTTTAAGTATTTCACAAACCAAATTATCAGACAATATGTCCCAGAGAGCGAATTTTAAAAAATCCTCTCATTCTGCCATGATTAAGCTTGTGGAGGCTATTTTAATGCTAAGAAAATGACTGCTAAAGTTTTTATTGGCCAAATTTATATTGAGATGCTTACATTTTTTGTACTTTATGTGAAAATAAAACTTATCTACTTGGATAAGCAAGTCCTTCACAATACCACGAGGTATTTTCATGGATCGATCTGCAAGTTGTAACACAACTGGAGTTGGGTGTAATTCTCCCAATCCAAGTTTCACAAATACTAAGTAAGGCAAAAGATTTACACGAGCTTCTAAGTCTAACAAAACATTCTCAAATATGTGGTTTCAAATGCTACATGAGATAGTAGGGGATCTTAGGTCTTTAAATTTTGGAGAAATTTTGTATTGGAGTATATAACTAATGTTTTTTGTTGAAAAAGCCTTCTTTTAAACATAAATGCTTATCCTTTTAGTGCAAAGATCTTTAAGAAACTTGGCATAAGAGGGCACTTGTTTTAATACATGTAGTTTAAGAATGTTAACACTTACCTGTTTAAAGATCTCCATAATCTCACCTATGGAATTTCTCTTATTTGTTTAGCTAACCTATGAGGGATTAGAGCTTTGGGGGTGTACTCTTGTAGGCTACTTTCTTCTTTCCCCTTTAATAATGAATCCTCAGAGTCTAAAGGTGTAACTTTAGTTGCCTCTAGCATCTTCACTTTGTTGTCGACTTTTTTGCCTTTTCGCAAGGTCATGATAGCTTTAACCTCTTCATAATGTTGGGGTGAATTGATACTTACTTCATGCACTACTTTAGGATTAGGCACTGGCTAGCTTGGGAATTTACCTTTCTTAATGATCATTGCCATTAGTTGAATTGAAGAGACAAGCTGACCTACCATCTTTTCTAGGTTTGAAATTGATTGGGCTTGTGAGTTGAAGCCAGTTGTCATCTCATTCCTTAGTTTATCAATGGTGCAGTTTTATTACTCTATTGTGGAGTAAGATTCTTGAGATTTTAGAATACTTCTTTCTATGGTCTGGGTTGAGAGTAGTTCTAGTTTTGATTGTATGGTCTAAATGGTGGCTTAGAGGCTTGAGGAGAATGAGGAATTAGTTGCATTGGTGAAGTTGGAGCTATTGGTCTATTCTATTGGAATCCTTAAGACCATAAAAAATTGTGATAGTCTCTCCATCCAGAATTATAAGTGTTGGAGTAAGGGTTATAGTTTGATGGCTTTCTCATTACACCTATGGCATGGGCTTAATCTGGGTATAAGTCATAGTCAAGTTGATTATAAGCATGTGACTCAATTAATTTGGCAGCCGTTAATGATGTTATTTGACAGGAAAGACCTTCGACTATTTCTTTGACTTTTTTAATTTCCGATCTTGACTCATCAATGTGAACCTCATTTACTCCTTTAATTCTTTTAGTATTCCTGAGTGATTGGCTTCGTTGTTGGGAATTACTGCTTGTTGTTGGAAGAAATCCTAAATCTCCGATGCGCTTTTAGACATCAGCTCTCCTCCACTTGTCGCCAATATCTATTCTTGCATATATGGCAATAATCCTTTTAAAAATATTGGCATTAGTGCCATTTTTTGTACCTATGATGTGGACACTTCAATAATAGTCCATTGAATTGCTTCCATGCTCCAAAAAATTACTCATCTTCTCTCTAGGTCAACTCTGAGATTTCTTTATGAATAGCATTGGTTTTAAACACTGGGAAGTGTATATTTAAAAATTTAGTAACCATTTGTTCCCATGATGTAATAATATTAGCAGGCAATGTATTGAACTAAGAACAAGCTCTATCTTTTAAAGAAAATGAAAACAATCTAACCTTAATATCTTTATATGGAAAATTCTCATATTTAAAAGTTTGACAAATAGTATGAAAATCATTCAAATGATTGTATAAGTTTTTATTTTCTAGGCCATAGAATGATAGAAGACAATTTAGTACATCAGGTTTTAACTTAAGACTCCTATCAGTTATATTTGGGTATCTTATGCATGATGTGCTCAAATTGGCTAAGGGACTGAAGTAGTCCTTAAATGGCCTCTCCTGTGGTGCTTGTGGGGTTGTTGTTGCAAATCCATTTCAATTTTTTCCTCAATTTTAACTTGTGATGCGATGTGTCTACATATGCGGTATGCTTTTCTAGTTCGAAGTTTATGTGTTCTAAATTATATGATAGTGACCTTCGACTATACATGCAAAGAACACGTACAAAAAAAACTGAGGATACAAAGAGGAAAAATTACAATACTAGTCTTATCACACTGTTACAACCATGCTATGAAAATACACTCAAGTGCTATGAATATATAAAAAGAAGAAAAAAAAAGGCGAAATAAAATAAATCAACTGAAATTAAAATAAATTAATAGGCAGTTAAACCAACCATATAAATGAACAAGATCAACAATAAATTACAAAGAAAAATTAAAAGAAAATTACAAGAAAACAACTATACAAAAAGTTATTTACATAATAAAAAAAATTAACTCTACGAATTAAAATAGCCTATCTCTCCGGCAACAATATCAAAAACTTGTTGTATAAATTTTATTGAACTCGCAAGTGCACGAATCTATTAAAGTATAGATTAATGGTGACTATTGTCGATTCCACAAGGAGGTGGATTTCAATTGTGTAGAGTGATTACTATTATTATCATTATTGTTATTTATGAGCTTGTGGTGAAGGTTTTAGTATATTTTATCCTAAAATTTAAATTAAAGTGGTGAGAATAAATTGGAGATTAAACAATGCAATGAAGCATTTGAGTTTCAGGATTCACACTCAATATTTCACCCTTTTTTATTCCAATTAATTTATAAAGGGGTATTTCCACTTCTCATAAGCCTAACTCTAATAAATATGGTGTCAAGTGCTCATTGTGCTAGGAAAAATAATCTTATATTAAATGTGGTATCAAGAATACGTTATGCCAGATAATAATAATCCAACTGTCAAGAAGGTGGTAAGACTGTCCACTAATTAACCTAGGTAAATTTTCTATTAACACTGAGTCAAGACTTACCACAGAAATTAGATGAAAATTTTTCTCTAATAAATCTAGTGCAAAGTACTCACGCCAAATAGTAATAATCTTGCACTAGGGAGATGGTATACCAGTGTAAAATATAGACAATATTATTACTATTTATTTAGAGAAAATGAAAATATACTTACCAAATTACAGATCATATTGAGGCTTCACATTTAACCAAAGCTTGAAAATAAATTAACTACTCATTTTATAACGAGGGTTAAAATGGAAAATTTTTAAAAATATATAGAAAATACAAGATAGAGAAGGAATTATAGAAAATGGAGCTTAAAAATTGATTCAGAGGTGTCAAATTAGGGGGGTAGCTCCCTATTTATCGATACAACGAGTAAATCATGACTATTAGATAAAAATAATTTGGACGCAAAGGATTGCGTCATGTGGTACTCTCAGATTGGATGGAATATGTTAGCAGGGATATTATTTTATGTATATACATGTACGGTACACGCTTTTTTCAGTCCACAAATATGCTGCCGCGTCATTGGTCAACGCCAAAGTCAACATATATGATTCAGTGCATTGCATATATTGTAAACTTATTTTTTGGTCAAATAGTCTTTTGCCACGTCATCTATCAATACCACATCATTGGTCAATGACATGTCAGCAGTCAACGACACGTTAGTGGTCAACACCATGTTAGGGGGGCCCACTAAAACTTGAATTTATGATTTTACCTTTTATGTTCTTCCTAAGGTTTTCAGCTGCTCTGAGTTAAAAAATGCTATCATTTTTTCTATCTGACTTCTCGTTTATTATGAAATGATCAAAATAGCCCTGAAATATATAAAGTACTCAAAAATACATAAAAAACATGTACAATTAAAGTTCAGGGGACTTGAAATATATAAAAGTAAAAATGTTAGTGAGATTTGGATGTTAACACAGCATGTCTCTTTCTCTCGCTTTTGTCATCATCAAAATAATACTACAACTATTTAGTGTACTTCTAAAAAATGTCACTTGATTATCTCACTCCACCTTTCCAAAAACTAACAACAAATAGTATGCAAATTGAAAAAATTATCTCGCTCTCATGTTAACCTTCTTGTGAATCTTACCACTTTTTTGGTAAGATGGATTTTTCACTTAAGAGAATATAGGATTCACTATTGCAACATTGTTCATGAGCTAAACGTGGCTAGCTCCAACAATTTATCTCTATTTTGATTCAATAGGAATTAAGGAGTTGAAGGCTAGCCTACCTCGTGCATTTTTCAAAATCAATTTGAAAGAAAAAAAAATTGCTTTCATATAATTAACAAGTTTTATACAATTATCAAGTTTACAAAATATCTACTTCAGCCATTAAACAAGTTTAGCAAGGTCGTACCAAAGCCAACGACATCTTCGAAATGAATTTTGGGCTGTCCATAAAGTTTATCACATAAACCCCACAATCATATCCATTCCTTTGCTTCGGAACTATGCCTCAATTAATTGGAATGTTCCATGTTGATTGGCATTTGGGGCTGCAAAGTCAAATTTATAGAATTTAGCTATAAGAAATACTGAAAAATAGACAAGATTACAAATACGAATATAACACAATATACACGATTAATAATATAAAATACATTAGTAAAAAAACACTATGACTTACAATAAGCAACGCTTGATCATGCCGTCTTCTATTACTACTGGGATCTGGAAGAGGATCACATATCTCAGCACTTTGATCTTATAAATTCATGATTAGTAGGAACTAATGAGTTGATTCATAGTTTATTGGAACCTAAATATATCATTATAGTTATGAATTTCATAGACCAATCACACTATTATAAATTGTAATAAGTAAAGCGTTCAAAAAGTAAACTTTCGACTCCTATGCAATTGTTGCATAAAATTCTGTCTAATTCTAGCCACTCCTGCGAGACAATCCACCTCAGTTTTAATCGTTAGAATTGATTACTGCACATAATAAAGACATAAACATGAAGAACTTATAACTAAATAAACCAAAGCAAAATGTAAAAAGTATCAACGATACTCAAAGAATATCTGGTTGGTAAATTCTAGTTTATTGGCACATTTTTCTTCACTGCCTACTGAATGAGGGTCAGGTGATACGGTTTCATAGAAATCACTTAAATGTGGTGAAATTTATTGAGATATATAATAAAGCTCAAACATATACTGTGACATGACTAAATTTTTAAACTTAATGTCTCTCTATGTAGATATGTCCCGGAAAAAAGGATTAATAAAGAATGATGATTTAGAAATTTGATGTAACTGGAGACATTGATTTCAATAAAGAAAATAAGCAATAATTTTCAATGATACTTCATAAAATCCATTTTCACATAACTTATTTTATTGTTATGAATCTTACCTTCCCTAAACATCTCTTAAAAGCATATTGAATAAACTTCAATTGATCTAGAGTAGCAGAATCGTTAACCTGAAATGGACTATCTTTGTATTTGAGATTTGCTCCTGAAACACTTCAGCGTAAGGTGAAAGTTGATACTGGCCAGGCCTACGATTCCTACTTGTCGCATTGGCCTACAATTCCTACTTGGTCGATCCACAGAGTCCTCGTTGCTAACCATCATTTTATTTTTTCCATCAGTGATTGGCTAGGTTTTTCGAACTAGTTATGTAGGTTCTAGTGTTTTGAAAGGAAGATGGTTGTGATGGATCAAATGGTTGTTTTGATGATGCATCAAATGAGCACTTTGATTTCAATTCCTCCAAAGACTTATCAACCATTTTTATTCTCATATTGAATGAATCCATTTTGTGTTCAATTCTTTGGACTGTCTCTGTAAGCACCTTGAAAGCCGCCTCCATATTAATAGCACTCATCTCAACATCTTGGGTTTGTAGAGAATGAGAGAAATGATTTTGGAGTTGTAGAAAATTTGCTTTATGTATCAAAACCTGAATTTAGAATTCCAGTTAAACCTTTGTATATGGGGAAAATACTGCATGATTTTAGAATTCCCTTACTTTTTTAGTACTCTTCCATCTTGAAAAAGTCTTTGGAGGTATTTCACTATTATCAGGAAGCATATTTGATAAATATCTTACGAAATTTGAAAATTTTTTATTTGACTATCTATTTCTTCCTCTAATGCTGTATAGCCTTATCGATACATGTGCATTTATAGTTTCGTTTAATAAAATGCTTACTAGTTTTAAGTTCTAATTTTTTTTTTCTTTAGTGGTATTTTTCTAATTATTTTATGAATTTTATACCCCTACCCAAAAAATTCAGAACAAGAACTTTTAGTATCTAAGTCAAGACGCCATTTGAACTGTTATATTCTTTCAAGTCAGATTACTTAAAAACAAAAGACTTTGGTAGTAAATGTTTTCCATTCTTAAGATTTTATAACAAACATAAGTTTGATTTTTACAACTTTAAATGTATCTTATTAGGAGTTAGTATTGCTCATAAAAGGTATGTTTGCGTGAATCACTCAGGTATAGTCTACATTTCAGTTAGTGTCAAATTCAATAAAAGTTTTTTTCCATTGTCAACAGTAGCTCACAACTACTCTCAAACTGCTGAAGCCATGGACCACACCTTAAATTCTGTCTAAAATGAAATGTAACACACTTTAGACACTAACTCACTATAAAGTAATCACCTGCCTTTATCTCACTCATCTCACCAGCCTTAACCAAACAGTTACTATCTACATCTTTAGTATCTAAGTCAATAAATTTTATTAGTAATCTAATGCCTATGTTGTTGTCTTCCAATTCCAGTAGTTGTGAGTTAATCAATATCAATATTGAGTTAAGCAGCAATATTTCAAGAACTGAAAAAGAGATTGATTTTTTGCATCTTAAGCAGGGACATCCCAATGTATTAGCTCTTAAAAACACCTTATTGTCTTGTAATCAAATTAAAATGAATAAAAAATTATTTCTTCATTTTGTTGTGCATGCCAGTATGGAAAGCAATCAAAACAACAATTCAAAAGTACTAAAACCAAAACTGAAACAACATGAGAACTTATTCACACTAACCTATAGGGACCATGTTCAATTCCTTCAACCCATGGACATAGATGCTACATATCCTTTGTAGATGACAAAACTTGATACACTTGGCTACACCTCATAATAGTAAAATCTCAAATACTTGATACATTCATTGTTTTCAAGAATCAAATAGAAAAACAATTGAGCCTAAAAACTACAGCACTGCAAACATACATAGAAGGTGAATTTAAAGCATTTGAATTATATTTTAAAAGGGAATGAATAACTCTTAGACACTTATGCTCTTATTTGCATGAACAAATTGGTAAGGTTGAGAGGAAACACAGACACATTGCTGAAACTTGACTCACATTGCTAGCGCAAGCCAAATTGCCTTTAAGATTTTGGCAGGAAGCTTTTAATTGTTCGATTCTCAGACATTTAGAAAACCAAAACAAAGAGTTTAGAGGTAATAATCTTTTGTTTGAAAATCTCAGGATTGTCCAATGACTAAACATGAATCAATGAGTGGGACTAAAAGAATTTATCAAGTAGCAAAATTCAAGAGAAGAAAAACTCAAGGGATGAGTGGGAATTTGCATGAATGATGGTACCAAAAGCATGGCATTAGACAGGTGGCAAAATAATTACTAATGTTTATTGTTGGATGTTGGAGAGAGAAAATCAAATTTAGAAGAAGTGTAGTTTTGGAATTAAAGTAGGTGTTAATAATAACAATAAATTTTCTAACATTATTTAATGAGGTGTACTTATAATAGGGGTTTTAAAAGGATATTAGAGGGTACCAATAGCTCCATTCATAAAGAAAATGTTCGGTGTTAAAGAGAATTTTTGAATGACAATTGTATCCTTAAATAAATAATTAAATGACGAAAAAATGACAATAATGGATGATGAAATAATTCTCTAAAAAATAAAAGGCAAATATTAAAATTTTTCAAATTTATAATACACTATAAAATAATGGTGGAAAAAAGTGTTCGAGCTAGTACCAATTAAGGGGTGGTGAAATGGTTCATATTAGATTTAGATGAATTTGATTGGGTTCTGAAAACGGCGAGCCATTTATTGAGTTATAGGTGAGATGTTATACTCCAGAGAGTAAAACTTTTGCCAGTATGATCTTGGCGAGCCGTTTATTTATTAACGGTGAACCGATAAGGGTCAGAATGTAAGTTCCATGTTTCAATGATATTAGTCAGCCGTTTAACGAGTTATCGATAAGCCATTAATCTTCAGTAGCTTTGTCACCTGTCAATTAGTTAGTAGTTATCCGTTTACGTTAATACCCATGTGAATCTAGAGAAATCATCAACAATCATAAAAGTATAGTACTTTTCATTTAAACTAGCATACCTAGAAGGTCCAAATAAGTCCAGTTGAAGAAGTTGAAGTGGTTTTGAAATTGAAATGTAATTTTTATTTTTTAAAAAAGGCTTTGATTTGTTTACCAAATTGACATGTCTCACAAACTTTATCCTTTTGAAATCCAATTTTAGAAAAAACGTTAGCTAGATTATTTTTTAAAATATTTAAAATAAAATTTATGTTCGCATGTCCTAATCTTCTATGCCATAACCAACCATTTTAAAGATGCACATTCAATATCGATGGTATACACATTCCCACTCTATTTCCAACAAACATAATTTTACTATCACATGCATTCTCTATAACACATCTAGTTTTATAAAAAATAACTTTATAACGTTTGTCGCATAATTGACTAATACTAATCAAGTTATATTTCAAATTCTCAACTAAACGCACATTCTCTATTAGAGTAGAGGATACATTACCAACATTACAAATTCTAAGAATCTTCCCTTTTGAATTGTCTCCAAAGGAAATATTTCCACTGTTGTTAATCTTGGTAAAGCTTGAAAACCAAACATAGTTTCCTATTATGTGTCTTGAACATCCACTGTCCAAAAACCATTTATTATTATTCTCTTCAAACCCTGCAAAGGAAATCTCAAGTCTCAGGTACTAAAACATTTTAGGGTTCTTGAGTGTTAGTAATAGTTCCTTTTGGAACCAAAATACATTTTATTCTATAATATGCATTTTTCTTGAAAGAACATCTATTTTTCATATAACTATTTTGAGTGCAAAAAACACATACAATTTGATCATTAATAAAGGAACTCTTCACAAAATAATTCTTATAATACTTTTGTTTGAAATTTAGCTTATAGCTAATACCTCCATTGTCAAACACACATTTTTATTAACCAAGTAAGTTATCTAGTATTTTTTGCCAATTTGTGAATTTTAAGACAATATCACTAAGTTTGTTAGTCCTTTTCTTGAGCATCTCATTTTTCTTTATCAAATCATCTACATGTGATTCTATATGCTCATGATTGCTAGATTTTTCATTTAACAAATCTATCTTATCATGTAAAGATTTATTCTCCAATTCTAGACATGTAATCTTAGCATTTAAGGATTCGTTCTCATTTGTGAGTTCAATAATTTTCTTTTTAAGACACACATTCTTCTTACTTAATCTTACCTATTGTTATGTAATTCCTTAAAAGCATCATATAGTTCATCATAGTTAAAAAAATAATTTACCTCATTAAGCTCGACCAATTATTCATCCTTAAATGCAATAAGAGCTAGGTTTGACACTTCTTGAAGCTCTACATTACCACTTGATTCCTCACACTATCATCTCATGCAGCCATGATGGCTTTCTTTTTCAGTTTAATGAAGAGAGGACATTTTGACCGAATGTGTCCAGGCTTCTTGCATTCATAGCAAGTGATAGGTTCTTTCTTTTCCTTTTGATTTTTATAGTTTCTGAACTTCTTTTATTCATTTGCTTTCTTGTAGAATTTTCTGAATTCTGTTGCCAGAGTAGCCATTTCCTCATCACTCAGCTCACTTTCCTATTCACTTTCATGATTTAAAGCTTAAAGAGTAATGTTCTTTTTCTTCTTTTCGTTATTGCCTTTTTCAGCTGCCAAATCTTCCTCATAAGAAATAAGAGAGGCAATTAAATCATCAATAGATAAGATGTTTAAATCCTTATTTTCTTATATGGTTGTTCTCTTAGGTCTCATTTCTAGAGGAAGTGATCTAATAATTTTCTTAACTTTTTTACTATTTGAGAAAGTTTTTCCTAAGGCTTCTAAAGTATTCATAATTTCTATAAATCTAGTATACAGGGCATAGATATTTTCATTTTGTTCCATTTGAAACAATTCATATTATCTAGTGTATTTACTAATTTTAGACTCTTTAAATGAATTTTTTCCCTCAAAGATAACTTTATGTTTGTTCCAAATTTCCTATATACTCTCATAACTAGACAATCTATGAAATTGTTTCTTATCAAGTGCATAAAATAGGGCATTCATGACTTTGGAGTTTAGAGATAGTTTTCTTTTCTCTTTCTCACTCCATTAGCTAGATGACTTGGGAATATCTTCCTCTTTTTCATTTTTCATAGCAAGTATGAATAGTCCATCATTAACAATCTCTTAAATTTCATAGTCTAAGGCTTATAGGTAAATTCTCAACCTAGTTTTCTAATAAGGATAGTCATTACCATCAAAGAATGGTGGCCTAGTGGTATATTGTCCTTCCCTAAATGTATAATCATATTGAGTTTTCATAGATTGTTAACTCTAGACTGTTAAGTCAATAATAAGAGCACTTTGCTTTGATACTAATTGAAACACTAACTAAGTAACCCAAGGGGGTAAATTGAGATTCTAAAAATATTTCTAAATTAAAAATTAATTAACTCTCAATAATTCAATTAAATTTAAAAAACTCAAATTTAAAGTGTAGCAAATATAAAAAAATAAGGGATGAGAGAAATGCAAAGACGAGAATTTTTACGTGGTTCAGCCAACTGTGCCTATATCTATGCCTCCAAGCTCATTGGGCTTGAGATTTTCACTAAGCGCGCCTCCAAGGATTTAACAATGCTTATACTTGACTTCTAAAGTTTCAATGAACCTTTATAAGAAGAGATTAGTCCCAGTCTCTTAACCTAAGAAATACACTTACAATTACCCAATTTTGTATTTACAAAAAAAGAAGTTACAACACAACTTCACTCACACTCAGTAATCAAATACAAGATGAATACTCAAAGTGTGAATAATATGATTACAAGAACTTAAGCTTTGATTGTTTTTAAATGATCAATGATATGTGTAGTTGTCCCTACCTCATTTGAGTTTGAATGAATTCTTTTATAGTTAGAGTTGAAAACTAGTCGTTATGGACTTTTTGAGTATTAATGGTTTGCTGTTAACTTATTGTCGGATCGTCGTTTTGACTTGAACAGGTTACCGTTGGGCTTTTTTCAAAAATTCGGTTAGCCATTAACAATTGTTAGTTTGTCGTTAGCATATCGGTTAACCGTTTACAAGTTATTGAATCACTGTTAATATCAACCAGATTATGTTGCACTTTGGATCTTATCGGTAACATACTAACTTGTTGTCAGTTAGTCGTTATCTCTGAACAAGATATGTTGCACTTTGGACCTTATTGGTGACCGGCTAAATCTATTGTCGACCAGCCTTGAAGCTATAGTGCCAAATAGTTTCGCTACAGTGTAACTTTCTTAAAATTATAGTTTTGCCTAAATTCTTTTTAAAACTATTTTAAAGCCCAAAAATAATTTCATACATTTTCAAGCTTAATCAATTCGAAAATATATTTGTTATCATCAAAATTATAATTATGAAAATCCATATGTTAACATTTTGTCTTGATTTTATTTATTACAAATCTCTATTTCGATTTACCACTAATTTAGTATATGCAAACTAAGAAAGAGATCTCCTCTAGCTGCCACAATATTTGTAGATATCATACTCTAATAATTCTCCCCTAGATGTTGGTTCTATCGTTCTATTATGCCAATGTGTTGTAGTATATTGAAATAAGTGAACTGATGGTGTATCTTATAGCCTCAAATAAACTGGGAGAACACATGTTATGTATACTCTCCTCCGTTGTCTGTTTGTAGGCAACAAACCTTTTTCCCTACTTCTCATTTGGTTAGGTCTTTGAATTCTTTAAGTTGTGTAAAAGTATTTGATTTTTCTTTCATAAAGATGACCTTAACATATATAGTAAGTTATCAATGAAATTTACCATGTATCCAATGCCACAGATAGAAGGTTGCTTAACAAGCCCAAATAAGTTCGAGTGTACCAATTCTAAATGTTTTTTTGCTCTAAACTTCAACTGCTTATATGAAAGTTGGCTGGCTTTGCCATACCGATATCATGTACGTATTGTGTCTATTCTCACGTTAAGTTGAGGTTGACCTCTAAGCATTGACTTATTTACTATTATCTTCGACTTGTGATTGTTAACATATCCCAACTAAGCATGCCATAAATCTACAATCTTAGTCCTTCGAGTCTTGTCTATATAATTAGACTTTACTGACAATACATAAATTGACTCTAGTATTTACACTTCCATAGTAAGTGTCCCCGATCTTTAGATTTTGAGACACCTTAATATCTAGAAGATCGAACAAAACGTAATGACTTGAAGATATTAGTTGTGATATTGATAATAGATTTTTCTTCTTACTAAGAACATATATATCTTGAAACCCCACTTTTTGAGGACTGTATCATGGTGCTAGAACTAAATTGCTAAAATGAGCTATGGGTAGTCACTAGTTATTTGTCATCACTATTACACTGTTTATCTTGTATTCGGTTATGTTTTGAAGCACTCTAAGTCAACAATCCAATCACTTCATAGTTAATCCTGCGACGTATTATGACTGCAAGTGCTAGCTTTTCATTTTTTATGTCAATTAATACTTTAACTTCCCATTCTTCGTCATTATCTTTTTTTTTTATTGGACGTAATAGCATTACTCTTCTCAGATTTTTGTCTTATCGGTAAACAGTGCTTTCTTATCATTCTTTATTGAGGCCCCATTTATCTTGTTAATCGCTTCTTGATCGGCAAATAAAATTTTAAATTCCTCAATTGTTGGTTAGGTTGGCCAACCTTGGATAGTTATAACAAAGCTCCTGAACTGAAGCCTCAAACCATGGATAATAATTCTCTTTATTTTAGATTCAGAAATAGCAGCAGTAGGATTCAACTAAAAAATTTATGGTATAGGAACTTTATCATGTTGAAGTACTCGTCTATTGTTATGTTTTATTGTGAAATTAACAATAGCTCATTCTCCAGAAGTCGTGTGTTATTCTTATTCAAAAAATTTATTTCAAAAGTGCCCCAAGCTTCTTTAGGCGTTTTAGCTTTTTTTATGTAATGCAACATCTCTTCCTCCATTGTACTTTTGATGATGAATATAGCCTTCCCAGCTTTATTGTTCTACTTTTTCTCAGTTTTATCATCAGTTGGTGGTATTAAATCGTTATCACAAATGATCTCCTAAAGATACTGACTTTATAAGTATGACTTCATCAATGTTGCCCACATATTGTAATTTTTTTTTTTTTGTTAAGCTTCTTTACTTTGCTAAGTACTTAAAGGTCACCCATCATGTTTGCAAAACTTTGACAATACTGAGCAAGCTTGATCATTACTAACGAACTTGCAGAGTTTCAGACTTTTCACGATTCAACGAAGCTCCACTAAATGATCCTCGATCATCATAGCTGTATTCTTATAGCTTCTCCACGACAGTCCTTGGTTGTTGTAAACTTTCAAAAACATGATTATAGTGATCCCCGACTAACCTCGCTCTAATATCAATTGTTGTAAACTAAAGAGGATTAAACTGTTGAAAACTGAAACTATTAGGGCAATAGAAGAATTTTACTAAATTGAATGACTTTATTGATATTTTACAAGAGAAATACTACAACACTCACGGCTCATTAATTTTTTCTCTCCTAATTTTTTTTTTTAATTTTAAACCACCATATAAGTGAGGGGGTTTAGGTGGAACCCTACTTGTCATTTAAAATGAATAGTGAAAAATACATGGAGAGAAAGACATAAACCAAAACTTTTAAGCAAGAGAAATAAATACTATAGCAAAGAAATAAATTAAGGCATAGCCTAATATAAGAAACATAATAAAAATGACTAATGCCATTCTTCGAATGTTGACTAGTAACAGTTAAATCAGAGCAAGGGTTAATTCTCTCGGTATCCTTAGGTGCAAATAAAAAGTAATCATTATTCGATAGGTGCTCTTCAGAACTACTATCCTCATCGGTTTGAGAATAGTAGCTCACAACACGCCTAGAATCTATACTCCCATCCACAATTATTGTGCAAATATCATCTACTGTAGATCGGAAGCCAATGGATGCCTGATGAAGATGTGGATTATGCTCACCAATGCTTTACAGGGGAGAAATGCTTTGATCCCGAGGTTCATGGACCCCAAAATCTTGAGCCGTGACATCCTGAGCAATCGACTTCTGAATGGTAGTAGAGTTCGTAGTGTTAGCTTGGTCCTTCATAGGTAAGATCTTAATAAGAAACCCAGCATACACAATCTACTTAGTGATTAAAGGCTTCGGTCATGGAGTATATGGGGGTGGAGGTTGTAGAGTATTTTATGGCAAAACTCCTGACTTCTAGCATTTTCTACTCTAGTTTGTCAGTTCTTTATAGGCTGTTGGAGATAGAGCCTCAAATTGGCCACATAACACGTCTTAACTGCATGGCTAAGGTGGTTGCAGGAAGTACAATAGAGTGAGATTTTCTAAAAATTACATTGTGCCAAAATCCAGAATTACCCATACCAATATGAATCTGCGGTAACGGGGGTTAAGTAACATCATGCTCTACTAATACCCTAGCTATAGAAGGGCAAGCAAAGGCGGGAATAGCTTGGTCAATTCGCAATGGCTTACCAATAGTCGATGAAATAGAAAATAATGCTTCTTTAAAGTTCATAAAATGGAACGGCAAGTAAGGAAATGATATCTATACTAGGATTTTCTCTCTTCTAATTCTTCACTACTTACTTATACTTACAATAAAGAGCCTAGCGATATTTATAGTATCTCAGACTAATATAAACCACACAAATATTAAATTGCAAAAATTTAACTATCTCATTTTACAAATATCAACAAATATTCAAGAGTTTTCTAGATTTATATAACTCTAACCACCATTTAATATTTCTAGATTAGAAATATCTCTCATTCTCCATACAATTTTTGAATCTTCTATTAATTGTGCTTTGAATTTTGGTTTGGATAAATGTAATTAGCTTGGATCATGAAATTGGTGTTGGACTTTTAACATCAACCACTAATCACTTGATTATAGTTTCTCAAATTAAAGATTAAAGCCTTTATTATTATTATTTTCCTTGCCTTTATAATCTATTGAAAAAGTTGGTTTAATTATTAATAAAATGAAAAACTAAATATAAAATTAAATATTAATAATTCATAAAATAAAGAGAGGCAAATTGAGAAAAAATAAATAAATAAAGAGAGGGTCTAATATAAACATTAAAATTAGAAGGACAAATAAAATAAAACAGAAAAATTGGATGAAAAATAAGGTTAATTCCAGGAAATTCAGACCTCCAATTATTGGTTATTCAAGAAATCAATAAATTCTCAAATATAACTTATTGCCAAAAGAATAAACTCATAACATTTTTTATTGAATAACATAAAGCTTTATATAATAAAACTTATTAAGCATTAAAATCTAAAAATTAGTAATACTCAGCATGTTTTCACATAATACTCCACTACTTATATATAGTTCCATAAAACAAGAGAAACTTTTTGAATAATTCAAAATTAATCAACACCACAAAACTAAGTAAATAAAATAAATAATTTTAATTATTTTAAGAGTTTGTATCATGGACCTTATCCTATTTGTAGATACACATCTGTATCATTGGCTTACAATAAGCCAAAGATATTAATACCATCTTTCTTTGGGCACTAACATACACTTATAAAAGCATATTCTTCCATCACATCTAACTATTCAACATTTGGAAGCACATAACTTGGTGCAATCATTGTTGTGTGAACAACTAAACAAGTATAGAAGACAAGATAGCGTTAAGAACATTTTGTTCTAGACCTCCCCCATATATGCAGCCTCCATTTATACCTTTTTCCTCTTTGATCTTCACAATGTTTATTGCACTCACGATCATATAAGTATGAAAATTATTGGCTTTTATTGCCCCTAGCCTCAGACATTGGCATGATTAATATGAATAATCTGCAATAAAATATAATTTGCCTAAGATACTTTATTTATGTAAGCAAATAGGTCAGTATATAAACACATCAATAGCGTGAAAAATAAATAAATAAATAAATAAACGTGAAGAAATTGAGAGACTAACACGATGTAGCAACGAAGGTGGCCAAGAAAACTAACTTATAGATTTGTGTTCACCGTGTTGAAAGCTGCATTTGTAAAATGACAACAATTAACCTAAAGTCTAAGCTGGCATGCCACCTAAGCTACTCTTATCTGCAACCAGCTGAGGTGGAAGATGTGTTTGGATTTGTTGGGCTGGAAGAATGGTTACGCAGAGGAATGTTAGCACATGTGCATAGAAAATGACAATTCTAGAAGCTGCAAATGATTGGTTGATGGTTGTTATATTCATGGATGAATTTTTTCTGTTGTTTTCAGTGTTGCCCTTTAAGCTAACTGTATTGTTCTTGCTCATGTATATAAGTGAACAAAGCCTTGTATTTTATTCATTCAAGTTATCATCATTAACGAAATATTTTGTGATTTACGCTCTACTTGCTGCTATAGGCAATTCTTAGAGAAATGGATCCAAGCGATCAAGTAAATAACTTGAATTAAAATGAAAACTAGAACTCAGCACCAAATGTTGAGCTTCAAAACTTTGGCCTTAATGGTAGAAACTTAGCAAACATGAACCAATTAACCACTCAGCACCTCACAAGCAACACCTATGTTTTCACCATTTCTATCAAGTTTACTTAAAAAAATTTCATGCTTTTGAGGTTACAACTGATCTCCAACATAAGAGCCAATAAGCTTAAATGATTTGTGGATGGCAGCCATGTTTTCCCCCTAAAGTTTTTATAAGCCCTAGACCAAATTAAACTACCATAACCACACCTAACCCGAAATACCAAATTTAGAAGAAATAAGATCATATCCTGCTGAGTTGGTTCCTTTTATCACTCAATAAAGGGTTTTGGGCACTGTGGTAAATTGTTCTACCTCCTATGAGGTTTGGACAACCCTTGCCAATCAATTTGGTATTAGAACAAGAGCAAGAATATTGTATCTTAGAACCCATATTCAAACCATTAAAATGGCTCACTTACCATCGATGATTACAATTTTATGATGAAGTCCATCTTAAATGAACCTAGTGCAGGTGAAAACAATATGAGTGACGATATTTTTATTATATGTAAGACCTTAATATGAGTGAAAACAATAGGTTAAGACCTTAATATGACTCAGTAGTTACCAACATCAATTCAATGCCAGAAAGTCCTTCACTCATAAAATTACTTAGCCAAGAAAATAGAATATAACAAAACTTAAGCTCAGGGGTTATTGAGGCTAATTTTACATAAATGAGAAATGGGAAAAGAAGCTGGGGTAACCATTATAGGGCTGCTAATCAAAATCCTAGCATAGTATTTAGAAATCCTATGAATAGATTTGGTAACAACTAAGGAAATTAAAACCCTCAAGATAAGGGTAAAGGTAAAGTTATAGCTAATGATGATGGTTCAGATCCAAAAGGACCATATCAAATTTACTAGAAAATGGGGCACATAACTGTTGAATGTTGGCACAGATTTAAAAAAAAGTATATACCATAACAAAACATAAGGAGAGAATTAAAAGGTACATATGTTGTTACAATAGATGGCCAAAGTAGTAGAGCCTGATACCCTGACAATGAAGCCACAAACCATGTGACCAATGCACTTGGAAACATCAACGTAAACTCTGAATATCAAGATAATGACAAATTGGTTGTTGGAAATGGTGAAAAACTCTTTATCTCTTATATTGGTTCTTCTGTTTTACCACTTATGATCCACATGAATACATTACATTGAATGATATCTTATGTGTGCTTGACATTACTAAAAACCTCATTAGTATCTCCAAATTGTTGTACGATAATGATATTAATATTTAGTTTCAAAAATCTACTTGTTTCATTAAGGATAAGAGGTAGAGGAAAATTCTGGTGAAAGAAGTAGCTAGAGATGGGCTGTCTAAGCTATTGTGTGCACCTGCTCACCTGAGCAAAAATAAAATTTCCTATACTGCTTTACTATCTACATCTTTAGAATCTAAGTCAATAAATTTTATTAGTAATCTAATGCCTATCTTGTCTTTCAATTCCAGTAGTTGTGAGTCAGTCAATATCAATATTGAGTCAAGCAGCAGTATTTCAAGAACTGAAAAAGAGATTGATTTTTTGTATCTTAAGCTAGGACATCCCAATGTATTAGCTCTTAAAAATGCCTTGTTGTCTTGTAATCAACTTAAAATGAATAAAAAAATTATTTCTTCATTTTGTTGTGCATGCCAGTATGGAAAGCAATCAAAACAACAATTCAAAAGTACTAAAACCAAAACTGAAATAACATGGGAACTGATTCACACTAACCTATAGGGACTAGGCCAATTCCCTCAACTTATGGAAATAGATGCTACATATCCTTTGTAGATGACAAACTTGATACACTTGGCTACACCTTATAATAGTAAAATCTCAAGCACTTGATACATTCATTGTTTTCAAGAATCAAATAGAAAAACAATTGAACCTAAAAATTAAAGCACTGCAAACATACACAGAAGGTGAATTCAAAGCATTTGAACTATATTTTAAAAGAGAATGAATAACTCTTAGACACTTATGCCCTTATTTGCATGAACTAAATGGTAAGGTTGAGAGGAAACACAGACACTTTGCTGAAACTGGACTCACATTGCTAGCTCAAGCCAAAATGCCTTTAAAATTTTGGTAGGAAGCTTTTAGTTATGCTACCTTTATTATCAAAAGACTTGTATCACCTGTACTTAATAACAAGACGCCATTTGAACTGTTATGTTCTTTCAAACTAGATTACTTAAAACTAAAAGTTTTTGGTTGTGAATATTTTCCATTCTTAAGATTTTATAACAAACATAAGTTTGATTTTTACAAATGTATCTTGTTAGGAGTCAGTATTGCTCATACAAGGTATGTTTGCATGAATCACTCAGGTATAGTCTACATTTCAGTTAGTGTCAAATTCAATACAAATTCTTTTCCATTTTTAAATTATCTGAATTTCTATTATCAAAAGTCTAGAAGTGAATATGATGTTATTGCTTTTTTTGAAAGATTCCAAGTTGTGTTCTTCTCTCTTGACAATCCTCATGATCTCACATAGTCAACAATGGCTCACAACTACTCTCAAGACACTGCTGAAGCCACGGACCACACCCTAAATTCTAATTAAAATGAAATGCAACACACTTTAAATACTGACTCAATATAAAGTAATCGCCCATCTTTATCTCACTCATCTCACCAACCTTAACCAAACAGTTTAGAAGATATTCATATTCTTGCTACAGCCTCAGAAATAAATACACAGAACATTCTCATACAAAAAATCTTGCCTTTACACCCCATGATAATAAGGTCTAAAGCTTACATCTTCAAACTTAAATTATACTAAATCTTGCATCCTCTTCCTTTAAACACCATTAAAGCCTTAATAGAACCAAACTGGAAAAGGAAAATGAAGGATGAGTATAATGCCCTGATGAAAAATAAAATATGGACCTTAATATCGAACAAACAAAATCACAGCTTAATTGAAAACAAATGGGTATATAAAGTGAATAAGAATCTAGATGGCACCATTACAAATATAAAGTTAAGCTTGTTGTAAAGTAGTTCTTACAAACTCCTAGTCTTGACTTTAAGGAAACATTCAGCCTAGTGGTTGAAGTTGCAACAATCAAAATTGCTTTGACCTTAGTAGTGAATAATAATTAGATGCTGAGACAAGTGGACATAAACAATGAATTCTTAAATGGTGACTTGATAGAGGTAGTGCACATGCCACGGTCTGAGGGAATTTAAGGCAAAAGCAAGCCAAACCATATATACAAGTTAAAGAAAGCCTTGTATGAGTTAAGACAAGCTCCAAGGGCATAGTTTGAAAAGCTAAAAGGTACTTTAAACTCTTAAGGGTTTGAGAACTCCAAATGAGATAAAAATCATTATTTTTCAGAAGAACAAAGACATAAATCACTGGTAACACCAACAAAGGCATTAAAAAAGTGGTGAGAGACTTGAGTAGAACTTTTGCCATAAAAGATCTTTGAGATTTTAATTTCTTTCTTGGGATACAAGTCATCAAAAATCAATGCAGAATCTTACTTTCTCAAACAAAGTATGTTTAAGATCTTCTGGCAAAAGTATAGATGATTGACTGCAAGGGTATAAAGACTCCTTTTAGAACTTCAGAAAAGCTAAAAAGAAATGAACGAGTTAAATTTCATGATGTTGCATTATATAAAGTGTGATAAGGAGTTGCAATATACAATACTTACAAGACTTGAGTTTGTTTTCTTAGTAAACAAGCTTAGTCAATTTATGTCAGACCCAAACAATCACATTGGATAATATACAAGAGAGTATTGCGGTATCTCAAGAATACAATGAACATGTATTTATATTTTAAAAAATCAGAGTAATTTGACCCAATTACCTACACAGATGCAGATTGGGCTAGTTGTTGATGCGGTTTTCTGCGTGCTCTCGAATGGAGTCAAAACTTCTGCTCGCAGGATGCTTGAACAAGAACACTTGCCAACCTCGATTCTCCTCTATTCACCAGAACGGCGATCTCCTCTGGCCTGTTCTCACAAAAAACAAGGTCAGGAGTTGTCGGGTATTTTTCCGGCATAAATCCTTTGACGCTCAAGTCAGTGATCGGGTTATTTTTTTTGTATCTCTCTTTGTTAGAGAGACATGAGGAATGGAAAGGATATTTTTGCCTTTTTTTTGTGGTTAGAATAACTTGTGAGAAATTCAAAGGAAATATAAAAAATAGGAAGAAGAAGAAGAACCTCCCGAAATTCTCGGAACCCCGAACCTTTACTTCAATTTTTTCTTTATATTTCAGTTTTCCGCTCTTTTTCTTCGAGGGCACTGCTCGCTGCCTATGGTGTCCGGGTCCCTCTGACAGCATGGATTACTCTGACATTCCTTGGGAATGCGTGACTGTCTGGTGGGCATGGGTTCCCATAGCCTGATCATAGTGTCGGGCGTGTGTCGGCCATCGGTAACAGTCGCGACACCATACAACGTGGGGCATGGGTCAGGCATCGATCGTCGCATTGAGTCACTGGAGAAAAGGGTCAAACTCTCTCGAACCGGCTGTACCTGGATCTGTGCCATCACTGGTGTGGTCGGGTCATGCCCCGGGGTTTGAAGACCTCGAGCAGAAGAACGAGCTTGGGGCTCGACCAATCTTAAGGTCCTCGACCTTAGCCAGCTTTGACGATTAGCAAGGCCGTCTTTGTGCTAGCGGTCAAGTGCTCTGCTCGAGATAAGCTGACCTTGAGGTCTTTTACTCGAGCTGGATTGGCCTCGAGGAGACCTGCTCAATATTACCCAAACACTAATCCTTCAGTTTCTAGTCTTTGAGTGAAGCGAGATAAGACTGGAAACTTCTTGTCTGGGCCAGCTTCCCGGCCTTTTTATCTTCCCGTGTTAAGCTGTCTTTCGCTTCCATCATTTCATATTTAATGCGAGATAAATGGGTGGATCCAAGCCGTGCGTTTGAATTTTGAAGAGACGTACTTTTCCCTTTAAAAACCCTCGATTTCTTTACTGTGCTTCTTATTGCTCATCTTTTCTCAGATCAAAATTAATCGCTTGTAAGTGCTTCTCGTCTTTTCTTTGCCGTCGCTGTCATTTCCGGTCATCAAATTTTGCTCATGTATAAACCTCTTTCCTTTTTCTTGTTATTTTCCTGCTCTTCATTCATTTGGGTTTTCGATTCTCACCAGGTAGATTGTTCCTATAAGAAACATGTCGGACACAAAACGACCCCGTAGAATGTTGTCTGAGGAATCGTCCTCTTCGAGTGATGTTGAACCCCTTAGAATGGTTTCCGTGAGAGATTCAAGTTCTGAGGGGGTGTTGGTTGTGGCGGAGGACCAGCCGTAACAGGGTAAAGGGTTAGTCAAAGGTCGGAGAGTGGTGGTTCCCCATTGATCACATGAGGTGTGAAACTTCACACCCTGACTTGGACCGGCTGCCCGGTAAGTGTGAGATACCCAGCCGTCCTCCCCGGGGGTATGCCACCTTTCATATGGAGTGCTTTAGGTGGTGGGTTAGGTTACCTTTTCAGCCTTACTTTGTCCGAATTCTGTCTAGGCTCCGTTTGGCCCCGGGGCAATTGAACCCGAACGGGTGGAGGGTCCTGTCTGGTCTCTATGTGTTGTGGAGATGGTGCAATCTGGGTGATCCCTCGGTAGAGGAGATAAAGCATCTCTTCCAATTGAAAAGCAGCCCAAAGGACCCTGGCTGGTACTACCTCGCCTCCATTCTAAAAGGCAAGAAACCCATAACTGATCTCCCCATTTCTGGTGGCAACTGGAAGGGTAAATTTTTCTTTACCGGGGGATATTGGGGGCATGTTGCATCTGCCTCCGAGGGGATCCCTTCGATTCCTCGTCATTTTTGCACCCGTGTCGCCTACTTGTTTAACAAATTTTTACTTTGGTTTTTCTCGTCAGATCTTTTCTCACCATTCTGCTCGATTGTTGCTGCAAGATCTCGGAGTGCTTCTATGAATCGGGGAAGAACTTCAGCTGCAGTGTCAACACCGCCTCGAGCAATGCGAGCCTCGCAGTGGAGCTACTTACAATCCAAAGATTTTGTGGAGTTTGGTCCGGTCCCTCAAGAGGAGATGAGTAGTGTGCTTTTGTCGAAGAGGCTCGCGATGCACCCTGATCGCCCGAGCAGCTCCTCTGGTCCAGCAAAGAGGCCTCGAACCGACACTCCCACTTCACCGGTTCGAGCTGCACCCCATTGTTCGGGAGACGGAGCGAGCAGCAGAAGGTACAGCCCACAGGCGTCCGAGGATTGCAACGTCAGTTCGGCCTCGATCAGGGCGCGTGCAGGAGTAGGAGCGGCCCGACCCCGCGGATCCCTACCTCAAGGACTTCGCCAAACAGATGGAGGATAAGTTTTTGGAGAGGATAGAGGCTTTTGGTGCCAATGACTTAGTCGGCAGGTTCCACCGCCTCTCTTCTCATGCTGCAGTTGTAGCTACCGCCTTCAAGGCCAAGACTCAGCATTCTTAGAGGAAGATTAGAGCAGAAAATTATAACTTGAGGTAGAGTCTTGAGTAGAAGGATGAGGAGGCAGTGGAGTTTCTCACAGGGATCTCCACCCTCTAGGAGAAGGCGGCAATGTCAGAGTCCAAAGCACTCCAGCTCGAGAAGGAGCTGTCTCTTGTCCGGGATGAGCTACTGAATTCTCAAAAGGATTTGGACACACAGAGGTTCTCTTTTGAGAAGACCATGGAAATAGAGACTTCTCGCCTTCAGAGGAAGGTGGACTCTCTGGAAGATAGGCTCACGACAACAGAGTAACGACGAGGTGTCTTTCAGCTATAACTGCCTCGTGTCTGTCTTGAGCAAGGAGCATCCTGAAGTGGACATATCAAAGCTCGAGGCAGGCGTCGCGGCATACATGCTCGAGCACGATGCCCTAAACTAAGAGTCGCGAGTCCCCCCGACTGAGGCCTCTACCGAGACTGAAGAGGCCTCTCCTCCTGCAGCTGAGGTCTCTCCTGCTATTGCTGCTGCCATGGAAGGTGCTCCACCCTCCGAGGACCCTCGCTCCACTCGCTAGCCCCAATACTGATTTTTTTTTTATCTTGTACTTGTATTTTTCGACTGGATGAATAAAAACATGTATTGGACAATTTGCCTCGTGTTTGAGTATATACTCGCTTTGCATTTTTGTAGTGAGATTTACTCCAAGCCTTTGCTAAATAAATTTTAACAACCGCTGGGCCTTTGCTTTCTTCTCCGAGACACTTCGCCGTGCCCTCTCCTCGGCTTATGCATGATGTAGTCTTGCCTAAAGTTAGCTTAAGATCTTGTTTCTTTTATGTTCGAACCGACACTTGGCTCAGTACTTGGCCTTCGGCTTCCTTCGTGGAGCTTATCTTGCTCGAGCTCCGCAATTGGCTCACGCTGGCACCGCCCTCGCCTAAGCTAGGCTTAGAGACTCGGCCTTCACGCTTTCTTCATGAGCTTATCTTGCTCGAGCCTGCAATTGGCTCACGCTTGGCAACGTCTCGCCTTAAGCTAGGCTTAAAGACTTCTGACCTTTGCATTCTCTTCGCGAGCTTATCCCGCCGAGCCCGCAATTGCCTTTACGCTTGGCAACCGCCTCACCTTAAACTAGGCTTAGAGACTTCGGCCTTTGTATTTTCTTCATGAGCTTATCTTGCTCGAGCCTCGCAATTGGCTTACGCTGGCAACCGCCTCGCCTTAAGCCAGCTTAGAGACTTCGGCCTTAGTGTTATTTTCATGAGCTTATCTTGCTCGAGCCTCGCACTGGCTCACGCTAGCAACCGCCTCGCCTTAAGCTAGGCTTAAAGACTTCCGGCCTTATGCTATCTTCGCGAGCTTATCCCGCCAGTCCGCAATTGGCTTACGCTTGGTACCGTCTCACCTTAAGCTAGGCTTTTAGACTTCGGCCTTTGCATTTTCTTCATGAGCTTATCCCGCCGAGCCTCGCACTGGCTCACGCTGGCAACTGCCTCGCCTTAAGCCAGGCTTTGAGACTTTGGCCTTATGCTTTCTTCATGAGCTTATCTTGCTCGAGCCCGCATTAGCTCACACTTGGCACCGCCTCGCCTTAGCTAGGCTTGAGACTCGACCTTGCATTTTCTTCATGAGCTTATCCTGCTCGATCCGCATTGGCTCACGCTGCATCGCCTCGCCTTAAGCTAGGCTTTGAGACTTCTGGCCTTCGCGTTCTTTGTGAGCTTGTTAGCTTTAACTTGTCTATATTGAATTAATATTGGAAGCGTTTTTCTTGCTTTTACACATGTTCAAGGTTTTACACATCTCCATTTCGGAAGGAATTGGATATTAATGCTTACAATACAAGGAAACTTACTAGAAATATTTCATCAAATTCTGCGCGTTCCATGGCCTTTTGACCTCTCATCCATCGGGGTAGGTCAATTTGTACGCTCCCGGACCGACCATTTGAGAGACCCTATAGGGACCTTCCCAATTCGATCCTAACACACCTTGCCTGGGGTCCTTCGTGTTCTGATTGACTTTTCTAAGGACCTAATCTCCCACCTGAAATCAGCGGATGTGCACATTCCGGTTGTAATAGCGGGTCACTCTTCCCTGAGAACCTTAAATCCGGGAAATGGAAATCTCGGGGGATTATTACGCCCATGAAATCCGCTGAGAGCGGGGACTCATTGTCTAGCATTATCCTCCAACTCGGACCTTTCCCGTGTCCCCGGAGGTCTTCCACAACCTGTGCTAACCTCCGTACTTCCCCTTCCAATTTTTCCGCGCGGGAGGTGGGTGTCGTGTCTTGCAAGTGCTGACGGGAACCCCTTTCTTCTAGGTTCATCTCTTCCCTCCCGGCAGTATTCAGCGTCTTCGGTCTTTAGGCTTCATCCCCCACCTGCTCTCGAGCGGGAACGTTCCTGCGGCTGGACTCAGGGATGTCATGGCTTGCTTTCCTCTGTCCCTCCCTGAGTTCCTGCAGGATGGATGTTAGTGTTTCCACCTATTTCTCCATCTGATCCATCCTCTCCTGGATTTCCCTATTTTGGGCCTCGTTGGCCACCTCCATCAAAGTCACTGACTCTTCTGGACTCACTCCCCTTCTGCTATTTCCCCTCATTGTTGCGTTTGTATTTCTTGAACGTGTTGGGAAGTCAGTGATCGGGTTATTCTTTTTGTATCCCTCTTTGTTAGAGAGACCAGAGGAATGAAAAGGATATTTTTGCCTTTTTTTGTGGTCAGAATAACCTGTGAGAAATTCAAAGGAAATATAAAAAATGGGAAGAAGAAAAAGAACCTCCCGAAATTCTCGGAACCCCAAACCTTTACTTTAATTTTTTCTTTATACTTCCGTTTTCCACCTTTTTTCTTCGAGGGCAGCCGTTCCCGCATTTATGGTGTCTGGGTCCTTCTGACAGCCGGGATTACTGTGACATTCCCTGGGAATGCGTGACTGTCTGGTGAGCATGGGTTCCTATGGCATGATCATAGTGTCGGGTGTGTGCGCACGAAATGATGACACTGTGGGGGCATGTACCGGCCATCGGTAACAGTCGTGACACCATACCGCATGGGGCATGGGTCAGGCATCGATCGTTGCGTTGAGTCGCTGGAGAAAAGGGTCAAACTGTCTCGAACCGGCTGTACCTGGATCTTGCATTTTCTTAGTGCCGTCACTGGTGTGGTCGGGTCTGGTCGGGTCATGCCCGGGGTTTGAAGACCTCGAGCAGAAGAACGAGCTCGGGGCTCGACAAATCTTAAGGTCCTCGACCTTAGCCAGCTTTGACGATTAGCAAGGCCGTCTTTGTGCTAGTGGTCAAGTGCTTTTTTCGAGATAAGCTGACCTCGAGGTCTTTTACTAGAGCTGGATTGGCCTCGAGGAGACCTGCTCGATATTACCCAAACACTAGCGATCATAATTATAGAAGATCAATTAGTGGCTACTGTGTGTACTTAGGAGATACTTTGGTAGTATGGAGTTCAAGAAAACAAGGTATGGTTGCAAGATCCACTGTCAAGTCAAAACACAAAGCTATGGCTTTACGTAACACTGAAATCACTTGGATTGGTTCAACACTAAGTGAGCTCACAATAGAAGTTAAAAATGTTTCAATGATTTTGAGTGATAGTATAAGTGGAGGAACTGTAGCTGCCAATCCTATGTACCACTCAAAAACCAAATATTTTGAGATAGATCTTTACTTTATTAGAGACAAAATTACAAAAAGAGAACTAGAGATAAACTATATAGCTAACAAAGATCAGATTACAAACATTTTAACCAAATTACAGACATTTTAATCAAACTATTACCATATTGTAAATTTAGTCAGTTCAGGAGCAAACTCAAGGCCTTTGACAAGACATTAAGTTTGAGAGAGGGTATTGAAAGCAGCACTTGTAGAAAGTCAAAAGTTGACATTAAGTCAAAGCTAGCATGCAACCTAAGCTACTCTCATCTACAACCAGCTAAGGTGAAGATAAGTTGGATTTGTTGAGCTGGCAAAATGATTACACAGAGGAATGTCAATACATGAGCATAAAAAATTGGCATTTCTAAAAGCTATAAATAATTAGTTGATGATTGCTATATTAATAGATTAATTTTTTCTATTATTTTTAATGTTGTCCCTTAGGCTAACTTTATTATTTTTTTCTCGCATATATAAGTGAACAAAGCCTTGTATTTTATTCATTCAAGTTATCATCATTAATGAAATAATTTATGATTCATGCTCTGTTTGCTGCTATAAGCAATTCTTAGAGAATTTAAGTGACCATTAATTTCTTTTAGGTTGATTGGCATCTTGGAGCTTGATGCTTAATCTTATTTGGTGGTATAATTTATGTCGTGATAAGTGAAAGTCAACTAAGCAATATTAATAACTAAGAAGAATGACATATAATGCAATAAAGAAATATGTATAAAATTGTTTGTCACTTGTATAGTTGTACATCCGGCCTTACTTTGAATTCTACCTTAGTTTTTATATGAATCAGTGATAACTGGTAACATCAACAATCAAAATGTAAGAATATGAATAAAGGCAAGTAGACAAAAATTAGGATAAGCAAATACAAAAAGTTCCAAACATAAATCACTGAAGAATCATGCCAACTGATTCAATATTATATGAGGACTGGCCAATAAGAGGCTTTTATTTATCATCAGAAGTTATAAGTGTAGCATCCTTCTCATATCTAACACTCACAAAAACATACTCCTTCATTACATCTAATTATTGCACACTCAAGAGCGCAAGACATGATGCAATCAACATCACGAATGCAAGTGGCAGAAGGTGAGATATCTTCAAGAACAATCTGTCTTACCTCCCCGGGTGCACTTACCATCGTTTGAACATGAAATTTCTTGGTGCATTGCCTTAGCTTCAGCTATTGGCATTGTGAATAATGATTCATAGAATTCAACAATGTATAATATGGCCAAGAAAGCCAACTTAAGAGTAGCCTTCTCCATTTCTTTCAGGTTTATTGGTAAATTGGAATTATTGAACATGCTTTATCATTTTGGCAATATTTTTATAAGAAAGGAGAAGTCCTACATAAGACAAAAATGAAATGGGGATATTTTGTTCATTTGAAATGAAATCTCGATAGACAGGAACTCTCCCAATAAAATCACGAGCCATTACAACCACTATCAACGGGGATCAACGGGGAGCAAACTAAATCTTCTCAATCATTATGTGTATATATATATATATATATGGCAATGTTTCTATGAATAAACATGAGAATAGCCTTCTCCATTTCTTTCATTGAGTCTTATAGATATGACCATATTGATTCTTTTAGACTAGACATATGGGTAAAATTGTAAAAGATTTTTTTTTTATCATTATTCAGATTTTGATGAGTTTTAAAGTATGAGGGAGAAATGATTAATTTCAAAAGATGAAATGGGATTTTTGATATTTTTTTCTTTGTATATAAGAATCATTTATTTTTATGATCCTAATTTAAGATTCCTTTTAACAATAATCATTATGAATCAAAATCAAGATCATTATATTAATGGTGGGTAAATAATCCGATCCGACTCGATCCAAAAAATTCAGATTCAAATCAAATAAGGATGAAGACTCCAATACGACCGGGTGGGATTTTGGCTAATCCAATTGTATCGGATCGAGTTTAACTCAATTCAATCCGAAAATCTAATTGAGCAAACACATGGGATTAAAAAAAAATCATTTGAATCTAAAACTAAAACCTAATTAACTAACGAGGCACCTCACACACTTTTACAATATAAAAATTTTTATATTATTTTAAGAGTATATTTGTATTTATTATAAAGATTTTAAGTAAATCTTTAGGTTAAATAGATTTCATATTATATTCAAAATAATATAAATTTTAATATATTTACTTTTATGTTATGAAATGGCTTTAAACTATTAATATATCGTGCGTCAAGAAGTATCAAACTTTAAAGTTGTCAAAGGAAACAAGATCATGATGAATTAACAATTTAAATAGAATTGCCAGGGAAACATAAGCAAAGAAAATGATTTTTATAGGCTAAAACAAATTTTTATTGTTTATATACTAGAAAGCTAGATCATTAGTCTGTCCCAAACATTGGAGGCTTAATTACTAACCACATTCAGGATTATACATAGGCATGACACCGAAAATACGTGCTACAAAAGAGATGAAGACGAAGACTGAATTCGAGTAAGAAAAATGAAAAAGGAAAACAATGTTGAGATAAATCAATATTTCTAAACGGAATGGAAAATACATTCTATAACTTCACTGCATTGTAAATTCTTGTTTTAGCTTTGGCATTTGCATGACGTCTTTGATTGTAATACCTATTGTTGCTTTAACTAATAAATGTCGTCAGAGCATTAGAGCTAGAAATGCTGCTGATACTAGTAAATGAATTATGGAAAGTGGCAGGTTTGTAGCCCCTCCGAAGGGGCTTACAGCTCTGGACGCCACAGGAGTTACAAACCCCCCTCTCCTACTTGAATTAGTGTTGTTTTAAGATATTAGATGTTTAGAACTACTCGGAATAGATAAATAAATAGAATTACGATTTCTAATTCAAGACAGTTTAATGTAAATAAATTCAAATTCTCACATTCCTGCATATATACAGGATCCGTAACCTGCAAGAAAGTAACCGATGAAATAGAAATCAGAAAAAATATAAGAAAAATAAATAGAAGGACATGACATGAAAGGTAGATATAGATTGCTTATTACAAGCAACAGTGAAAACGGCGCCAGTGCGATCGAGAGACTACAAATTTATTGCTCTTATCAGCAAAATCAGAAAATTGTAGCCATGCATTGTATCTAAATATGATTCCGATCATAAGGGGTAAATAATATTGTGCGCAGAATGCGGAATCAAGCGTACTAAATAATTATAGAAAATAAATGACACAAGAATTTAACGTGGATCGGCGATTATGTCTACGTCTACGGGAGCAAGAGCAAATAATTGTATTATTAGCAATTATGTAGAGTACAATATTTGAGTTAATAAACTCACTTCCCATAACCCAAATACACTAGTACTTTTATACACTTGAAAAAAAATAACTCTCAATTGTCCACACTCTCTAATTGCTCACTCTCACAATAATTCTCTAATGCATTATTTCTCTTTGAATTTGAAATTCTCTCAAGCGTGGGATGATCATAAATGAAATTTGGATTGCTATTTATAGCCAATTATCATGCGTGGATTTGATTCTTCTCTAAAAAATCTTTAAGGATGGCAACCAAAATCAACTCTTTTTTTTTTCAATTTTAATGGCTTCAGTGCCAACCTTGAAAATAAGCATTTCATCTTTGCTAATTGTGTGCCAACAACCGATTTGAACACCAAATTGATTGACTTTTCAACAAATATCTTGTTTAATCCTATATTTACCAACAGCAGCCTCAATCAGAAAATAGTTACAGGGAGAAGCACAAAACTTTTCTCCTTTACTTTTGATGTTAATGAGATATCTATCCATACTATAACTACAAACTCAATTTTTGTTCAGACAGTAAAATGATGAAAGAAATAACTTTATGAAGCAATACTAGAGTTATTGGTAATGGATCAAATGAACCCATTATCAAATTGTTCTTTGCTACATAAACGAATGATAAATGTTTTTTTTTTCTCTTTTTTCCCACAAAACAATAGAATGGCTTGAGAGCGTTACATATAATTGCGAAGTAAATGCTTTGCAAGTGTTCTTCTAAGAATACCCAAATCTGGAATAAGATTAAAAAAAAAGTTTATCCAAGCAATAACTTGAAACATTATGATAAAAAAGAAAGTGCAACTCACTGGGATTGTTAGTAGTCGTCATAGCAGTAACATGGAGGCTAATTGCATGTTCCACTAACACTACGCATCTTTTGATAATAATCACTGTTGAGTCATAGAGAGTATATATTTATAAAGGATAAAATCATCATTTTACACTACAAAGTCTCACTAACATCTCTACCTTTATGTATTTTAAATCCCTTGATATTTAATTGTCTATGTTTATGTGTATTTTTAATTCTTTATGTATTTTAGGGTATTTTAGTCATTTCTTAATAAACAAGAAGTCAGACAGTAAAACAGACAGCATTTTTAAACTCAGAACAGCTGAAAACCTTAGGAAAGACATAAAGGGAAAAATTATAATTTTAAGATTTTAGTGGGCGCCGCTGATGTGCCGTTGACTGTTGACGTGGTGTTGATTGATGACGTGGCAGAAGTCTATTGGACCGAAAAATGAGCTTACAATACGTGCAATGCACTGGATCATATTTGTTGACTTTTACATTGACCGATGACGTAGCAGAATATTAGTGGACCGAAAATCGCGCATACCGTACATGTATATACACGGAATAAGAACCCTGGTTACATGTTCCAACTAATCAGAGAGTGCCACGTAGTGCAATCCTGGGCGTCCGAATTATTTTCATCCGATGGCCATGATTTACTTGTTGTATCTATAAATAGGGGGCTCCCCCCTTTAAATGTGACACCCTTGAATCTATTTTTGGGCTCTATTTTCTGTAATTCCTTCTCCATCTTGTATTTTCTATGTATTTTAATAAAATTTCCATTTTACCTCTAGTTATAAAATGAGTAGCTAATTTATTTTCAAGCTTGGGTTAAAGGTGAAGCCTCAACATAATCTATGGGCTTAATTTGGTAAGTTTATTTTCACTTTATCTAATTTATTTAAATTATTTTGACTTATCGTAGATAGATAGTAATAATCTTGTCTAGATATTGCACTGGTATACTTGCTCTCTAGTGCAAGATTATTATTATTGGGCACTGCAAGCGCTTTACACTAGATTTATTAGAGAAACATCTCCCTCTAATTTATGTGGTAGGTTTTGACTTATTGTTGACATAAAATTCATCTAAGTTAATTAGTGGATAGTTTTGACACCTTGACGACAGTTACACAATTATTACCTGGCACAACGTGTTCTTGATACTACATTTAACATAAGATTATTCTTTCTGGCACAATGAGCATTTGATGTCATATTTATTAGAGTTAGGTTTATGAGGAGTGGAAATACTCTCCTCATAAATTAATTGGAACTAAAAAAGGAATATTAAGCCCATGGTGAAATGTCTATTGTGAATCCTAAAACCCAAGCACTTTATTACATTGATCTAGTCCCAATTTATTCTCACCATTTTAATTTCAATTTTAAGATAGAATAAACTAGGAAATTTCACAAAAAAACATAAATAATAAAGAACAATAATAATTTTACATAATTAAAATCCACCTCCTCGTGGGATCGACACTTGTCACCATTAATTTATAATTCAATAGATTCGTGCGCTTGCAAGTTCAATAAAATTTGCACAAAAAGTTTTTGGCGCCGTTGCCGGGGAGGTAAGTCATTTCAATTTGTAGAATTAATTTTTTTGTGTAAATATCTTTTTGTATTTTTATTTACTTTTAATTTTCTTTTTATATGGCTGGTTTAACCACCTATAAGTTATCTTAATTTTAGTTGATTTATTTTAAGTTAATTTATTTTTTTTATTTTTGTAATTTAATTTTCATTTTATTTTTCTTTGTAACTTTACATTGATCTTGTTAATTTATATGGCCGGTTTAACCGCCTAGTAATTTATTTTAATTTTAGTTTATTTCAATTTTAGTTAATTTATTTTATTTCACTTTTTTTTTTCTTTTATTGCACATTCATAGCACTTGAGTGTATTTTCAAAACAAAGTTGTAACAAGCGTGATAAGGTCAGTACCATAATTTTTCTTCTCTTTATTTTTAATTTTACTTTTGTACGTGTTCTTTGCATGCATGAACAAAGGCTACTATCACATAATTTAGAACCCATAAACCTCGAGGTAGAGAAAGCACGTCGCACACGTAAACACATTGCATCACAAGTGGAAATTGTGGATAAATTTGAAATGGATTTACAACAACAACCACAAGCACCACAGGAGAGGCCATTTAAGGACTACTTTAGTTCTTTAGCTAATTTGAGCACATCATACATAAGATATCCAAATGTAGCTGCTAAGAGTTTTGAGCTAAAACCTAGTGTGCTAAATTGTCTCCCATCATTCTATGGCCTAGAAAATGAAGATCCATATAATCATTTGAATGATTTTCATGCTATTTTTCAAACTTTTAAATATGAAAATTTTTCAGATGATGATGTTAAGCTTAGGTTCTTTCCATTTTCTTTAAAAGATAGAGCTCGTTCTTGGTTCAATACATTGTCTGCTAATAGTATTACATCATGGGAACAAATGGTTACTAAATTTTTAAATAAATACTTCTCAGTGCATCAAACCAATGCTATTCGTAGGGAAATCTCAGAGTTTACCTAAAAAGAAGATGAGAAATTTTTTGAAGCATGGGAGAGATTCAATGGGCTACTCTTAAAGTGTCCATATCATGGGAACGAGAAATGGCATCAATGCCAATACTTTTTGGAGGGACTATTGCCACATGTGCAGGAATGGCTAATGGCGACAAGTGGAGGAGAGTTGATGTCGAAAAGTGCATTAGAGATTTGGGATTTCTTTCAGCGATAAGCAGATAATTCCTAACAACGAAGCAGATCATTCAGAAATGTGAGAAAAATCAAAGGAGTGAATAAGTTCATGTTGGTGAGTGAAGATCAGAAATCAAGGAAGTCAAAGAAATAGTTGAAGGTCTTTCTCACTAAATAGTATCTTTGACAGCTGCAAAATCAATAGAGCCACATGCCTATAATCAACTTGATCATGATTCATACCCAGATCAAGCCAATGCAATTGGTGTGATGGGAAAGCAGCCAAACTACAATCCTTACTCCAATACTTATAATCCTGGGTGGAGAGACCATCCTAACTTTTCATGGTCTCAAGGATTCCAACATAACAGAGCAGCAGCTCCAGCTCCATCAATGCAACCAGTTTCTCAGGCTCCTCAAGTCTGTCAACAATCATTTAGACTATATAATCAGAACCAGAGCTACTCACAACCCAAACTATAGGAGAAAGCGTTCCAAAATTTTAAAAATTGGACTCACTCCAAAATAGATCAACAAAATTGCACCATTGATGAACTACAGAATGAGATGAGAGCAGGCTTCAATTCAGAAGCCTGGTCGATTTCAAACTTAGAAAAGATGGTAGGACAGCTAGCTTCTTTAGTTCAAAACTTAACAATGACCGTTGAAAAGGGAAAATTCCCAAGTCAGCTAGTGCCAAATCCTAAAGGAGTACATGAAGTAAGTATTGACTCAGCCTAGCAATATGAAGAAGTCAAAGCTGTGATGACCTTACGAAAAGGCAAAGAAGTTGACAACAAAGTGGAGATGCCAGCTATAAAGATAAATTAAGTTGTGCCTGTAGATTTTGAGGATTCATCAAAGGAGAAAGAAGAAATTTGTTCATGAGAATATGTCCCTAAAGCTCCATTCTCTCAGAGGTTAGCTAAAGTAAAAAAGAAAAATTCCACAGGTGAGATTATGGAGATATTTTAACAAGTAAGTCTTAACATTCCCTTGCTTGATGCTATAAAGTAAGTACCCTCTTATGCTAAGTTTCTTAAAGACATTTTCACTAAAAAAAAAAGAAGCATTCATGTTCAAAAAAAGGCATTTTTAACTGAAAACATTAGTTCTATACTCCAATAAAAAATTCCTCCAAAATTTAAAGACCCAAGATCTTCTACTATCTCATGTAGTATTGGGAACCACACATTTGAGAATGCCTTGTTGAACTATGTTGAGATTGAGCAAGATTTGTAAACGGAATGGAAAATACATCAAGAAGACAAGAGAACAAGCCACTATTGAACTATTTTCAATATGTACATTATCTATGACTTCACTACATTGTAAATTCTTGTTTTAGCTTTTGCATTTGCAAGACGTCGTTGATTGCAATATCTATTGTTGCTTTAACTAATAAATGTCGTCAGAGCATTAAAGCCAGAAATGCTGCTAATGCCAGTAAATGAATTTTGGAAAGTGCCAGGTTTGTAGCCCCTCTGAAGGGGCTTACAGCTACGGATGCCACAGGAGGCACAACCTCCTCTCCTACTTGAATTAGTGCTGTTTCAAGATATTAGATTTTTAGAGCTACCCGTAATATATAAATAAATAGAATTATGGTTTCTAATTAAGGACATTTTAATGTAAATAAATTCAAATTCTCACCTTCCGGCATATATACAAGATCTGTAGCCTGCAAGAAAGTAACCGATGAAATAGAAATCAGAAAAAATATAAGAAAAATAAATAGAAGGACATGACATGAAAGGTAGATATAGATTGCTTATTACAAGCAACAGTGAAAACGGCGCCAGTGCGATCGAGAGACTACAAATTTATTGCTCTTATCAGCAAAATCAGAAAATTGTAGCCATGCATTGTATCTAAATATGATTCCGATCATAAGGGGTAAATAATATTGTGCGCAGAATGCGGAATCAAGCGTACTAAATAATTATAGAAAATAAATGACACAAGAATTTAACGTGGATCGGCGATTATGTCTACGTCTACGGGAGCAAGAGCAAATAATTGTATTATTAGCAATTATGTAGAGTACAATATTTGAGTTAATAAACTCACTTCCCATAACCCAAATACACTAGTACTTTTATACACTTGAAAAAAAATAACTCTCAATTGTCCACACTCTCTAATTGCTCACTCTCACAATAATTCTCTAATGCATTATTTCTCTTTGAATTTGAAATTCTCTCAAGCGTGGGATGATCATAAATAAAATTTGGATTGCTATTTATAGCCAATTATCATGCGTGGATTTGATTCTTCTCTAAAAAATCTTTAAACATGGCAACCAAAATCAACCATTTTTTTTTCAATTTTAATGGCTTCGGTGCCAACCTTGAAAATAAGCATTTCACCTTTGCCAATTGTGTGTCACCAACCAATTTGAACACCAAATCGATTGACTTTTCAACAGATAACTTGTGTAATCCTATATTTACCAACAGCAGTCTCAATCAGAAAATAATTACAGGGAGAAGCACAAAACTTTTCTCCTCTACTTTTGATGTTAATGAGATATCTATCCATACAATAACTACAAACTCAATTTTTGTTTAGATGGTAAAATGATGAGAGAAATAACTTTCTAAAGCAATACTAGAGTTATTGGCAATGGATCAAATGAACCCATTTTCAAATTGTTCTTTGCTACACAAAAGAATGGTAAATGTTTTTTTTTTCTCTTTATTCCCACAAAACAATAGAACAGCTTGAGAGCTTTGCATATAATTGCGAAGTAAATGCTTTGCAAGTGCTCTTCTAAAAATACCCAAATCTGCAATAAGACTAAAACAAAAAGTTTATCCAAGCAATAACTTGAAACATGATGATGAAAAAGAAAGTGCAACTCACTGGGATCATTAGTAGTCATCATAGCAGTAACATCGTAGCTAATTGCGTGTTCCACCAACACAACGTATGTTTTGATAATAATTACTACGCATCTTTTGATTATAATCATTACAAGCATAAGAGGCATGTCTCTTGATGTTGCTTAGAAGATAACATGGCTACCCTAATAGTTAGCATGGCCTTGCCCACAAGCCCAGTTCAAGCCATTTCGTAAATTATCATGATCTGTATCATCATTTGACACATAGAAGACCCAGAAGAATTTCCTAAAAATTGACCGGAGCCACTAAACTCAAGGGAGAAACGGAGGTTCCATTGGTGAAAAAAAGAACCCTCAGGCCTCTTGTCGTCATTGAACAATTCATAAACATATGTGTTAATGGGCATATCAGGTTGACTGGCATCTCAAACAGCGGTTCATATTCCCAGTAAAGTTTAATTGAATATATATATATATGAAAAATTTCTAATTATTAAAAAAAAAATACCAACGCATGTTTGTACTTCTAGAATGTTACTTTTCAATACATAACCATGATGCGGATTACGAAGATCATGATCATGCCAATGACAATAAGAAATGACAAAGCCAACTAGAAGCTAGGCTTAATTAAAATATTATTTAAGAATATAAGTATTGACAAAGGTTTTTTCCTAATTTCTTTCTCTTTTAGCTCTTTTCTTTTTTTAACGATTAGTTAAGTGTGTGACAATTAAGCCACTTTTTTCAATGAATATACACATTTGATAAATTATTGAAAAACAATAAGGGCTAGAAGGGAAAAAAATTAGGAAAAGATCTTAGTTCCATAAGTACCATTTTTCTCGAGCCATAACTAAAAACACTCACATAAGCATGCTCCTTTATAACATACAACCAATCCACATTTGGGAGGGCAGAACTTGGTGCAATCACTTTTACGAGAACAAGCAGCTGAAGGCAATATTGCTTCAAGAACAGTCTGTTCTGGACCTCCCCCACATATGCACTCCCCATTTATACATTTGCCTCTATGATCTTTACAATACTTAGTGCATTCACGATCGTATGAGCAACCGGCTAAAGGCAAGATTGAGTCAAGATCAGCCTGACCAACTGGTCCTTCAACGTCCTGTTTTGGAAATTCTTTAAATTGTCTCATTTGTGGTAAGCAGACACAGTTGCCGTTATCCACACAGATGCCGCCACCTGGACATTTGCTTAAGCAGTCATTGTTTACTTGACATTTTGATCTTTGCTGATGACTTGCTGCAATATCTCCTATATCTCGTAGCGAGTGATTCACTCGTCAATAGTAATTTTTAGTTATGAATTCAATCTGTATATGTATATATATATATATATATATATATATATATATATATATATATATGTATAAGAGAAAATACATTTTAAAGAAAAAGGTTAAAAAGGACTAATGAAGCTGATCACAAAAGGAAGGCCAAGAAAGCTACACTGCAAGAAGCCTTTTCCATATTTTATTTTTTCTCTCGTCACACCGTAAAGGGTATAAGTTTTAATCGAGATCTTATATAATAAGAGGAGAAATATTCTTAAAACGAATTTTAATTAATGCTTTAAAAGCAATGGGCAATAAATCTGAATACCGGATATTATTGCTCGTGAATCTACGCATTCCGAGAATTGAAGTATGTGTGTTGAAATCTTTATTTATTGCCTTAATATCTTTATTTATTACCTTAATATCTTTCTTCTTCTTTTTTTTCTTCATATTTTGTATTATTTTTTAAGAGTAATGCCATATATTTAGTTTTTGTCATAAATGAATGAAATCGATCAAAGTGGGATTATCATATAAATATTGGAAGACTTAACTTAAGCACACATACATCTTATAAGAAATATATATATATATTTTAAAATATTTGAATGGGGAAATAAAGAAAGGGGTTTTACGAGAATTATAAAGTGCTGTGAATAATCCAACTGAATGTTCTTCAATCCCAACTTTTCGAGTGCAATCTTATTGCAACAAAATTTACCAAAAGTTTAAGTTATTTTCATTATCTCTTTTTATCCATAAGATGGAGGTTGGAGTTTGTTATAATTGTGGGAATTTTTTAAAATAATATAAAAACTATAAATTTATCTAAAAAATGAAAAAACTTTGCATGATATGTCCGAATCAAAAAGTTCAAGCTTATATTGGGCTAAGCCCGGCTCGTGAAAGTATTCTCAGGCTGGGCAAGGTTTGTCTTTCCTCCTACTTTGAAACTTGAACTCTAAACTATTTTTATTTTTAATAACCACTGTTAGATTGTGTTAGATCAATGACTCAAACTTTGTATTAAAATTTTAAGGCAAAAGTTTAAGTCGAAATAGCCACTCCTTTTTGTGAAAGAGAAGTAAATGTTTGGGAGGAGAAAGAATAAAAGTTAACATCGTAGGCAATGTGAAGGAAATTTACACGTAAAAGGTAACAACCACGTAAGTTTTAAGCTTTGTAATTTAGAAGGGCTGTTCGATCATTAAAATAAAAGTTTTCAAAAGTGAATTTTGGAGAGATACCTGCAGCACAACTCATTTTTTAATACGATCTCATTCATTTGTTTCTATCACACTGTTGAGATTATCTTTAGTCTTATTTTTGGGCTTTAACTTTTTAACAATATGTAATTTAGTCATAAGGCAATCACTTTCAATAATTCAATCAAAGAGTGATATCTACTTTATTTAGGAAACTTAATTCCCATCATTTGACGAAGAAACAATTTTCAAGCGTTACTCATACATGCACCTAAGTGCCCTAAATACAGTTCATTAATGGCATCACTTACTGATGGATTTTGCGGGGTATGCAATAACAGGTGTCATTTTCGTTACAGAAGTCGCCTTTGGGATATTTTAATTAGCAGTCAATATCTCGAGAACAGTATAATTCATTAGCGGCAACATCAACGTATGGGTTTTGCGAGGTTATGCAATAACAGGTGCCATTTTAGTTGCAAAAGCCACCTTTGGGACATTTCAATTGGCAGTCAATATCTCGAGAACAATGTAGTTCATTAGTGGTAACATCGGCTGTTAATTTTTACGGGGTTATGCAATAACATGCGCCATTTTTGTTGCAGAAGCCGCCTTTGGAACATTTAAATTGGCAGTCAATGTCTCGAGAACAGTGTAGCTCATTAGTGGCAACATCAACTGCTGATTTTTTACAGAGGTATACAATAGTAGGTGCCATTTTTTTTTTGTAGAAGCCTCTTTTGGGACATTTCAATTGGCAGTCAATATCTCGAGAACAGTGTAGTTCATTAGTGCAACATCAACGTATGGTTTTTGCAAAGGTATGCAACGATAGGTACCACTTTGGTTGCAGAAACCACCTTGGCGACATTTTAATTGGCAGTCAATGTCTCGAGAACAATGTAGCTTGATAGTGGCATTATCATCCGTTAGGCCTATCGAGAAAGATGCACCTGCAAATCAAATTATTTTCATTATTTACTCTCTTTTATATTAAATAGGCACATCCTAGAACATAATCGAGATAGAAGAAACTTACAAGAGAAATAAAATGAAAATCTTACAAGAAGCAACAATTAATAAAATCCACATGGTAAGGAAAGCTGCTTGGAGTGAAGAATTCTCCATAATATTGTGTGGAAACTACTTCAATTTCCTCTACAATGCATGATGCAAAAAGGAGACTCATGTAGGAGGAAGGAGAGTGATTTTTTAAAAAACATTAGATCCTCAAATGGAAAGTCTGGCTTTGATCTGTACAAGAAATCACCCACTAAAAATTTCTAATACTTTTAATTATTTATTTTTTATAGTTTATTTTATTGCAATAAGGTATGCTAGTCAGTGTTTTGTCAACATTTTTATTTTTTCCCCTTTTAGAGATTCCAATTGAGTAAAATTTACTCTCTTAAGGAGGAAAATCCACGCGTTTCCTTCCATAGAAACCCTTTTTTCCATAATCAGCTTTGAAAAAAATTAACATGGAAATATCCCGATAAAAAAATTAATTAGGTAACAGTTACCTAATCCTTAAAAAAATGTAGAGTAATAGCTTTAATTTTATTTTATTAATTTTTTCAAGCTTGCCTAATTAGCCAACTGATTCAATATTATATGAGGACTGGCCAATAAGAGGCTTTTATTTATCATCAGAAGTTATAAGTGTAGCATCCTTCTCATATCTAACACTCACAAAAACATACTCCTTCATTACATCTAATTATTGCACACTCAAGAGCGCAAGACATGATGCAATCAACATCACGAATGCAAGTGGCAGAAGGTGAGATATCTTCAAGAACAATCTGTCTTACCTCCCCGGGTGCACTTACCATCGTTTGAACATGAAATTTCTTGGTGCATTGCCTTAGCTTCAGCTATTGGCATTGTGAATAATGATTCATATAATACAACAATGTATAATGTGGCCAAGAAAGCCAACTTAAGAGTAGCCTTCTCCATTTCTTTCAAGTTTATTGGTAGATTGGAATTATTGAATATGCTGTATCGTTTTGGCAATATTTTTATAAGAAATGAGAAGTCCTATATAAGACAAAAATGAAACGGGGATATTTTGTTCATTTAAAATGAAATCTCGATAGACAGAAACTCTCCCAATAAAATCAGTGAGCCATTACAATGGGGATCAACGGGGAGCAAATTAAATCTTCTCAATCATTATGTATAATTCACCCGTGTAATATGTGTGTGTATATATATATGACAATGTTTCCATGAATAAACATTAGAATAGCCTCCTCCATTTCTTTCATTGAGTCTTATAGATATGACCATATTGATTCTTTCAGACTAGACGTATGGGTAAAATTGTAAAAGAATTTTTTATCATTATTCAAATGTTGATGAGTTTTAAAGTATGAGGGAGGAATGATTAATTTAAAAAAAAATGAAATGGGATTTTTGATATTTTTTTCTTTGTATATAAGAATCATTTATTTTATGATCCTAATTTAAGATTCTTTTTAACAATAATCATTATGAATCAAAATCAAGATCATTATATTAATTGTGGGTAAATAATCTGATCCGACTGGATCCGAAAAATTCAGGTTCAAATCAGATAAGGATGAAGACTCCAATACGATCGGGTGGGATTTTGGCCAATCCAAATGTATCTGATCGAGTTTAACTCAATTCAATCTGAAAATCTAATTGAGCAGACACATGGGATTAAAAAAGAAAAAAATCATTTGAATCTAAAACTAAAACCTAATTAACTAACCAGTCACCACACACACGTTTACAATATAAAAATTGTTATATTATTTTAAGAGTATATATGTATTTATTATAAAGATTTTAAGTAAATCTTTAGGTTAAATAGATTTCACTTTATATTCAAAGTAATATAAATTTTAATATATTTACTTTTATGTTATGAAATGGCTTTAAACTATTAATATATCGTGCGTCAAGAAGTATCAAACTTTAAAGTTGTTAAAGGAAACAAGATCATGATGAATTAACAATTCTAATAGAATTGCTTGCTAGGGAAACATAAGCAAAGAAAATGATTTTTATAGGCTAAAACTCATTTTCATTGTTTATAGGCTAAAATGCGAGATCATTAGTCTGTCCCAAACATTGGAGGCTTAATTACTAACCACATTCAGGATTATACATAGGCATGACACTGAAAATACGTGCTACAAAAGCGATGAAGACGAAGACGAAGACAAAATTCGAGTAAGAAAAATGAAGAAGGAAAACAACGTTGAGATTGAGCAAGATTTGTAAACGGAATGGAAAATACATCAAGAAGACAAGAGAACAAGCCACTATTGAACTACTTTCAATATGTACATTTTCTATGACTTCACTACATTGTAAATTCTTGTTTTAGCTTTTGCATTTGCAAGACGTCGTTGATTGCAATATCTATTGTTGCTTTAACTAATAAATGTCGTCAGAGCATTAAAGCCAGAAATGCTGCTAATGCCAGTAAATGAATTCTGGAAAGTGACAGGTTTGTAGCCCCTCTGAAGGGGCTTACAGCTACGGATGCCACAGGAGGCACAACCTCCTCTCCTACTTGAATTAGTGCTGTTTCAAGATATTAGATTTTTAGAGCTACCCGTAATATATAAATAAATAGAATTATGGTTTCTAATTAAGGACATTTTAATGTAAATAAATTCAAATTCTCACCTTCCTGCATATATACAAGATCTTTAGCCTGCAAGAAAGTAACCGATGAAATAGAAATCAGAAAAAATATAAGAAAAATAAATGGAAGGACATGACATGAAAGGCAGATATAGATTGCTCAGTACAAGCAACGGTGAAAACGGCACCAATGCGATCCAGAGACTACAAATTTTTTGCTCCTATCAGCAAAATTAGAAAATTATAGCCATGCATTGCATCTAAATATAATTCTGGTCATATGGGGTAAATAAGATTGTGCGCGGAATGCAGAATCAAGCGTACTAAAATAATTATAGAAAATAAATGACACAAGAATTTAACGTGGATCGACAATTATGTTTACGTCTACGGGAGCAAGAGAAAATAATTGTATTATTAGCAATTATGTAGAGTACAATATTTGAGTAAATAAACTCACTTTCTAGAACCCAAATACAGCAGTACTTTTATACACACTTGAAGAAAAATAACTCTCAAGTGTCTACACTCTTCAATTGCTCACTCTCACAATAATTCTCTAATGCATTATTTCTCTCTGAATTTGAAATTCTCTCAAGCGTGGGATGATCATAAATGAAATTTGGATTGCTATTTATAGCCAATTATCATGCGTGGATTTGATTCTTCTCTAAAAAATCTTTAAACATGGCAACCAAAATCAACCATTTTTTTTTCAATTTTAATGGCTTTGGTGCCAACCTTGAAAATAAGCATTTCACCTTTGCCAATTGTGTGTCACCAACCAATTTGAACACCAAATCGATTGACTTTTCAACAGATAACTTGTGTAATCCTATATTTACCAACAGCAGTCTCAATCAGAAAATAATCGATTGACTTTTCTCCTCTACTTTTGATGTTAATGAGATATCTATCCATACAATAACTACAAACTCAATTTTTGTTTAGATGGTAAAATGATAAAAGAAATAACTTTCTAAAGCAATACTAGAGTTATTGGCAATGGATCAAATGAACCCATTTTCAAATTGTTCTTTGCTACACAAAAGAATGGTAAATATTTTTTTTTCTCTTTATTCCCACAAAACAATAGAACGGCTTGAGAGCTTTGCATATAATTGCAAAGTAAATGCTTTGCAAGTGCTCTTCTAAAAATACCCAAATCTGCAATAAGACTAAAACAAAAAGTTTATCCAAGAAATAACTTGAAACATGATGATGAAAAAGAAAGTGCAACTCACTGGGATCGTTAGTAGTCATCATAGCAGTAACATCGTAGCTAATTGCGTGTTCCACCAACACAACGTATGTTTTGATAATAATTACTACGCATCTTTTGATTATAATCATTACAAGCATAAGAGGCATGTCTCTTGATGTTGCTTAGAAGATAACATGGCTACCCTAATAGTTAGCATGGCCTTGCCCACAAGCCCAGTTCAAGCCATTTCGTAAATTATCATGATCTGTATCATCATTTGACACATAGAAGACCCAGAAGAATTTCCTAAAAATTGACCGGGAGCCACTAAACTCAAGGGAGAATTCAGAAACATATGTGTTAATGGGCATATCAGGCTGACTGGCATCTCAAACAGCGGTTCATATTCCCAGTAAAGTTTCATTGAATATATATATATATATATATATGAAAAATTTCTAATTATTAAAAAAAAAAATACCAACGCATGTTTGTACTTCTAGAATGTTACTTTTCAATACATAACCATGATGCGGATTACGAAGATCATGATCATGCCAATGACAATAAGAAATGACAAAGCCAACTAGAAGCTAGGCTTAATTAAAATATTATTTAAGAATATAAGTATTGACAAAGGTTTTTTCCTAATTTCTTTCTCTTTTAGCTCTTTTCGTTTTTGAACGATTAGTTAAGTGTGTGACAATTAAGCCACTTTTTTCAATGAATATACACATTTGACCAATTATTGAAAAACAATAAGGGCTAAAAGGGAAAAAAATTAGGAGAAGATCTTAGTTCCATAAGTACCATTTTTCTCGAGCCATAACTAAAAACACTCACATAAGCATGCTCCTTTATAACATACAACCAATCCACATTTGGGAGGGCAGAACTTGGTGCAATCACTTTTACGAGAACAAGCAGCTGAAGGCAATATTGCTTCAAGAACAGTCTGTTCTGGACCTCCCCCACATATGCACTCCCCATTTATACATTTGCCTCTATGATCTTTACAATACTTAGTGCATTCACGATCGTATGAGCAACCGGCTAAAGGCAAGATTGAGTCAAGATCAGCCTGACCAACTGGTCCTTCAACGCCCTGTTTTGGAAATTCTTTAAATTGTCTCATTTGTGGTAAGCAGACACAGTTGCCGTTATCCACACAGATGCCGCCACCTGGACATTTGCTTAAGCAGTCATTGTTTACTTGACAGTTTGATGTTTGCTGATGACTTGCTGCAATATCTCCTATATCTGTAGCGAGTGATTCACCTGTCAATAGTAATTTTTAGTTATGAATTCAATCTGTTGTAATATATATATACATATATATATATATATGAGAAAATACATTTTAAAGAAAAAGGTTAAAAGGACTAACAAGAAGCGATCACAAAAGGAAGGCCAAGAAAGCTACATCGCAAGAAGCCTTTTCCATATTTTATTTTTTCTCTCGTCACCGTAAAGGGTATAAGTTTTAATCGAGATCTTATATAATAAGAGGAGAAATATTCTTAAAAACGAATTTTAATTAATGCTTTAAAAGCAATGGGCAATAAATCTGAATACCGGATATTATTGCCCGTAACTGCTGCATTCCAGGAATTGAAGTATGTGTGTTGAAATCTTTATTTATTGCCTTAATATCTTTATTTATTACCTTAATATCTTTCTTCTTCTTTTTTTTCTTCATATTTAGTATTATTTGTTTAAGAGTAATGCCATATATTTAGTTTTTGTCATAAATGAAATGAAATCCGATCAGGCGGGATTATCATATAAATATTGGAAGACTTAACTTAAGCACACATACATCTTATAAGAATTATATATATATATATATATTTTAAAATATTTGAATAGGGAAATAAAGAAAGGGGTTTTACGAGAATTATAAAGTGCTGTGAATAATCCAACTGAATGTTCTTCAATCCCAACTTTTCGAGTGCAATCTTATTGAAACAAAATTTACCAAAATTTAAGTTATTTTCATCATCTCTCTTATCCATAAGATGGTTGTTGGATTCTGTTCTAATTGTGGGAATTTTGTAAAATAATATAAAAACTATAAATTTATCAAAAAAATGAAAAAAAAATTGCATGATATGTCTGAATCAAAAAGTTCAAGCTTATATTGGGCTAAGCCCGACTCGTGAAAGTATTCTCGAGTCGGACATGGTTTGTCTTTCCTCCTACTTTGAAACTTGAACTCTAAACTATTTTTATTTTTAATATCCACTGTTAGATTGTGTAAGATCAATGACTCAAACTTTGTATTAATATTTTAAGGCAAAAGTTTAAGTCGAAATAGCCACTCCTTTTTGTGAAAGAGAAGTAAATGTTTGGGAGGAGAAAGAATAAAAGTTAACATCATAAGTAATGTGAAGGAAATTTACATGTAAAAGGTAACAACCACGTAAGTTTTAGCTTTTGTAATTTAGAAGGGCTGTTCGATCATTAAAATAAAAGTTTTCAAAAGTGAATTTTGGAGAGATACCTGCAGCACAACTCATTTTTTAATACGATCTCATTCATTTGTTTCTATCACACTGTTGAGATTATCTTTAGTCTTATTTTTGGGCTTTAACTTTTTAACAATATGTAATTTAGTCATATGGCAATCACTTTCAATAATTCAATCAAAGAGTGATATCTACTTTATTTAGGAAACTTAATTCCCATCATTTGACGAAGAAACAATTTTCAAGCGTTACTCATACATGCACCTAAGTGCCCTAAATACAGTTCATTAATGGCATCACTTACTGATGGATTTTGCGGGCTATGCAATAACAGGTGTCATTTTCGTTGCAGAAGTCGCCTTTGGGATATTTTAATTGGCAGTCAATATCTCGAGAACAGTATAATTCATTAGCGGCAACATCAACGTATGGGTTTTGCGAGGGTATGCAATAACAGGTGCCATTTTAGTTGCAAAAGCCACCTTTGGGACATTTCAATTGGCAGTCAATATCTCGAGAACAATGTAGTTCATTTGTGGTAACATCGGCTATTAATTTTTACGGGGTTATGCAATAACATGCGCCATTTTTGTTGCAGAAGCCGCCTTTGGAACATTTAAATTGGCAGTCAATGTCTCGAGAACAGTGTAGCTCATTAGTGGCAACATCAACTGCTGATTTTTTACAGAGGTATACAATAGCAGGTGCCATTTTTTTTTTTGTAGAAGCCTCCTTTGGGACATTTCAATTGGCAGTCAATATCTCGAGAACAGTGTAGTTCATTATTGCAACATCAACGTATGGTTTTTGCAAAGGTATGCAACGATAGGTAGCACTTTGGTTGCAGAAACCACCTTGGCGACATTTTAATTGGAAGTCAATGTCTCGAGAACAATGTAGCTTGATAGTGGCATTATCATCCGTTAGGCCTATCGAGAAAGATGCACCTGCAAATCAAATTATTTTCATTATTTACTCTCTTTTATATTAAATAGGCACATCCTAGAACATAATCGAGATAGAAGAAACTTACAAGAGAAATAAAATGAAAATCTTACAAGAAGCAACAATTAATAAAATCCACATGGTAAGGAAAGCTGCTTGGAGTGAAGAATTCTCCATATTGTGTGAAAACTACTTCAATTTCCTTTCCAATGCGTGATGCAAAAAGGAGACTCATGTAGGAGGAAGGAGAGTGATTTTTTAAAAATCATTAGATCCTCAAATGGAAAGTCTGGCTTTGATCTGTACAAGAAATCACCCACCAAAAATTTCTAATACTTTTAATTATTTATTTTTTATAGTTTATTTTATTGCAATAAGGTATGCTAGTCAGTGTTTTGTCAACATTTTTATTTTTTCACCTTTTAGAGATTCCAATTGAGTAAAATTTACTCTCTTAAGGAGGAAAATCCACGCGTTTCCTTCCATAGAAACCCTTTTTTTTCCATAATCAGCTTTGAAAAAAATTAACATGGAAATATCCCGATAAAAAAATTAATTAGGTAACAGTTACCTAATCCTTAAAAAAATGTAGAGTAACAGCTTTAATTTTATTTTATTAATTTTTTCAAGCTTGCCTAATTAGCCAACTGATTCAATATTATATGAGGACTGGCCAATAAGAGGCTTTTATTTATCATCAGAAGATATAAGTGTAGCATCTTTCTCATATCTAACACTCACAAAAGCATACTCCTTAATTACATCTAATTATTGCACACTCAAGAGCGCAAGACGTGATGCAATCAACGACGGAAACGCAAGTGGCAGAAGGTGAGATATCTTGAGGAACAGTTTGTTTTACCTCCCCGAGTGCACATACCATCGTTTGAACATGAAATTTCTTGGCTCATTGCCTTAGCTTCAGCTATTGGCATTGTGAATAATGATTCATAGAATACAACAATGTATAATGTGGCCAAGAAAGCCAACTTAAGAGTAGCCTTCTCCATTTCTTTCAAGTTTATTGGTAGATTGGAATTATTGAATATGCTTTATCGTTTTGGCAATATTTTTATAAGAAAGGAGAAGTCCTATATAAGACAAAAATGAAACGGGGATATTTTGTTCATTTGAAATGAAATCTCAATAGACAGAAACTCTCCCAATAAAATCAGCGAGCCATTACAATGGGGATCAACGGGGAGCAAATTAAATCTTCTCAATCATTATGTATAATTCACCCGTGTAATATGTGTGTGTGTATATATATGACAATGTTTCCATGAATAAACATGAGAATAGCCTCCTCCATTTCTTTCATTGAGTCTTATAGATATGACCATATTGATTCTTTCAGACTAGACGTATGGGTAAAATTGTAAAAGAATTTTTTATCATTATTCAAATGTTGATGAGTTTTAAAGTATGAGGGAGGAATGATTAATTTCAAAAAAAATGAAATGGGATTTTTGATATTTTTTTCTTTGTATATAACAATCATTTATTTTATGATCCTGATTTAAGATTCTTTTTAACAATAATCATTATGAATCAAAATCAAGATCATTATATTAATTGTGGGTAAATAATCCGATCCGACTGGATCCGAAAAATTCAGGTTCAAATCAGATAAGGATGAAGACTCCAATACGATCGGGTGGGATTTTGGCCAATCCAAATGTATCTGATCGAGTTTAACTCAATTCAATCTGAAAATCTAATTGAGCAGACACATGGGATTAAAAAAGAAAAAAAAATCATTTGAATCTAAAACTGAAACCTAATTGAATAACCAATCACCACACACACTTTTACAATATAAAAATTGTTATATTATTTTAAGAGTATATATGTATTTATTATAAAGATTTTAAGTAAATCTTTAGGTTAAATAGATTTCACTTTATATTCAAAGTAATATAAATTTTAATATATTTACTTTTATGTTATGAAATGGCTTTAAACTATTAATATATCGTGCATCAAGAAGTATCAAACTTTAAAGTTGTCAAAGGAAACAAGATCATGATGAATTAACAATTTAAATAGAATTGCCAGGGAAACATAAGCAAAGAAAATGATTTTTATAGGCTAAAACAAATTTTTATTGTTTATATACTAGAAAGCTAGATCATTAGTCTGTCCCAAACATTGGAGGCTTAATTACTAACCACATTCAGGATTATACATAGGCATGACACCGAAAATACGTGCTACAAAAGCGATGAAGACGAAGACGAAGACAAAATTCGAGTAAGAAAAATGAAGAAGGAAAACAACGTTGAGATTGAGCAAGATTTGTAAACGGAATGGAAAATACATCAAGAAGACAAGAGAACAAGCCACTATTGAACTACTTTCAATATGTACATTTTCTATGACTTCACTACATTGTAAATTCTTGTTTTAGCTTTTGCATTTGCAAGACGTCGTTGATTGCAATATCTATTGTTGCTTTAACTAATAAATGTCGTCGAGCATTAAAGCCGAAATGTTGCTAATGCCGATAAATGAATTACGGAAAGTGACAGGTTTGTAGCCCCTCCGAAGGGGCTTACAGCCACTGGATGCCACAGGAGGCACAACCTCCTCTCCTACTTGAATTAGTGCTGTTTCAAGATATTAGATTTTTAGAGCTACCCGTAATATATAAATAAATAGAATTATGGTTTCTAATTAAGGACATTTTAATGTAAATAAATTCAAATTCTCACCTTCCCGCATATATACAAGATCTTTAGCTCTGCAAGAAAGTAACCGATGAAATAGAAATCAGAAAAATATAAGAAAAATAAATGGAAGGACATGACATGAAAGGCGAGATATAGATTGCTCAAGTACAAGCAACGGTGAAAAGCAGCACCAATGCGATCCAGAGACTACAAATTTTTGCTCCTATCAGCAAAATTAGAAAATTATAGCCATGCATTGCATCTAAATATAATTCCGGTCATATGGGGTAAATAAGATTGTGCGCGGAATGCAGAATCAAGCGTACTAAAATAATTATAGAAAATAAATGACACAAGAATTTAACGTGGATCGACGATTATGTTTACGTCTACGGGAGCAAGAGAAAATAATTGTATTATTAGCAATTATGTAGAGTACAATATTTGAGTAAATAAACTCACTTTCCAGAACCCAAATACAGCAGTACTTTTATACACACTTGAAAAAAAATAACTCTCAAGTGTCTACACTCTCCAATTACTCACTCTCACAATAATTCTCTAATGCATTATTTCTCTCTGAATTTGAAATTCTCTCAAGCGTGGGATGATCATAAATAAAATTTGGATTGCTATTTATAGCCAATTATCATGCGTGGATTTGATTCTTCTCTAAAAAATCTTTAAACATGGCAACCAAAATCAACCATTTTTTTTTCAATTTTAATGGCTTCGGTGCCAACCTTGAAAATAAGCATTTCACCTTTGCCAATTGTGTGTCACCAACCAATTTGAACACCAAATCGATTGACTTTTCAACAGATAACTTGTGTAATCCTATATTTACCAACAGCAGTCTCAATCAGAAAATAATCGATTGACTTTTCTCCTCTACTTTTGATGTTAATGAGATATCTATCCATACAATAACTACAAACTCAATTTTTGTTTAGATGGTAAAATGATGAGAGAAATAACTTTCTAAAGCAATACTAGAGTTATTGGCAATGGATCAAATGAACCCATTTTCAAATTGTTCTTTGCTACACAAAAGAATGGTAAATATTTTTTTTTCTCTTTATTCCCACAAAACAATAGAACGGCTTGAGAGCTTTGCATATAATTGCAAAGTAAATGCTTTGCAAGTGCTCTTCTAAAAATACCCAAATCTGCAATAAGACTAAAACAAAAAGTTTATCCAAGAAATAACTTGAAACATGATGATGAAAAAGAAAGTGCAACTCACTGGGATCGTTAGTAGTCATCATAGCAGTAACATCGTAGCTAATTGCGTGTTCCACCAACACAACGTATGTTTTGATAACAATTACTACGCATCTTTTGATTATAATCATTACAAGCATAAGAGACGTGTCTCTTGATGTTGCTTAGAAGATAACATGGCTACCCTGATAGTTAGCATGGCCTTGCCCACAAGCCCAGTTCAAGCCATTTCGTAAATTATCATGATCTGTATCATCATTTGACACACAGAAGACCCAGAAGAATTTCCTAAAAATTGACCGGAGCCACTAAACTCAAGGGAGAATTCAGAAACATATGTGTTAATGGGCATATCAGGCTGACTGGCATCTCAAACAGCGGTTCATATTCCCAGTAAAGTTTCATTGAATATATATATATATATATATATGAAAAATTTCTAATTATTAAAAAAAAAAATACCAACGCATGTTTGTACTTCTAGAATGTTACTTTTCAATACATAACCATGATGCGGATTACGAAGATCATGATCATGCCAATGACAATAAGAAATGACAAAGCCAACTAGAAGCTAGGCTTAATTAAAATATTATTTAAGAATATAAGTATTGACAAAGGTTTTTTCCTAATTTCTTTCTCTTTTAGCTCTTTTCGTTTTTGGACGATTAGTTAAGTGTGTGACAATTAAGCCACTTTTTTCAATGAATATACACATTTGACCAATTATTGAAAAACAATAAGGGCTAAAAGGGAAAAAAATTAGGAGAAGATCTTAGTTCCATAAGTACCATTTTTCTCGAGCCATAACTAAAAACACTCACATAAGCATGCTCCTTTATAACATACAACCAATCCACATTTGGGAGGGCAGAACTTGGTGCAATCACTTTTACGAGAACAAGCAGCTGAAGGCAATATTGCTTCAAGAACAGTCTGTTCTGGACCTCCCCCACATATGCACTCCCCATTTATACATTTGCCTCTATGATCTTTACAATACTTAGTGCATTCACGATCGTATGAGCAACCGGCTAAAGGCAAGATTGAGTCAAGATCAGCCTGACCAACTGGTCCTTCAACGTCCTGTTTTGGAAATTCTTTAAATTGTCTCATTTGTGGTAAGCAGACACAGTTGCCGTTATCCACACAGATGCCGCCACCTGGACATTTGCTTAAGCAGTCATTGTTTACTTGACAGTTTGATGTTTGCTGATGACTTGCTGCAATATCTCCTATATCTGTAGCGAGTGATTCACCTGTCAATAGTAATTTTTAGTTATGAATTCAATCTGTTGTAATATATATATATATATATAAGAGAAAATACATTTTAATGAAAAAGGTTAAAAAGGACTAACAAGAAGCGATCACAAAAAGGAAGGCCAAGAAAGCTACACTGCAAGAAGCCTTTTCCATATTTTATTTTTTTCTCTGTCACCTGTAAAGGGTATAAGTTTTAATCGAGATCTTATATAATAAGAGGAGAAATATTCTTAAAACGAATTTTAATTAATGCTTTAAAAGCAATGGGCAATAAATCGAATACTGGATATTATTGCCAGTAATCTCACGATTCCGAGAATTGAAGTATGTGTGTTGAAATCTTTATTTATTGCCTTAATATCTTTATTTATTACCTTAATATCTTTCTTCTTCTTTTTTTTCTTCATATTTAGTATTATTTGTTTAAGAGTAATGCCATATATTTAGTTTTTGTCATAAATGAAATGAAATCCGATCAGGCGGGATTATCATATAAATATTGGAAGACTTAACTTAAGCACACATACATCTTATAAGAATTATATATATATATATATATTTTAAAATATTTGAATGGGGAAATAAAGAAAGGGGTTTTACGAGAATTATAAAGTGCTGTGAATAATCCAACTGAATGTTCTTCAATCCCAACTTTTCGAGTGCAATCTTATTGAAACAAAATTTACCAAAATTTAAGTTATTTTCATCATCTCTCTTATCCATAAGATGGTTGTTGGATTCTGTTCTAATTGTGGGAATTTTGTAAAATAATATAAAAACTATAAATTTATCAAAAAATGAAAAAAAAAATTGCATGATATGTCCGAATCAAAAGTTCAAGCTTATATTGGGCTAAGCCCGACTCGTGAAAGTATTCTCGAGTCGGACATGGTTTGTCTTTCCTCCTACTTTGAAACTTGAACTCTAAACTATTTTTATTTTTAATATCCATCTGTTAGATTGTGTAAGATCAATGACTCAAACTTTGTATTAATATTTTAAGGCAAAAGTTTAAGTCGAAATAGCCACTCCTTTTTGTGAAAGAGAAGTAAATGTTTGGGAGGAGAAAGAATAAAAGTTAACATCATAAGTAATGTGAAGGAAATTTACATGTAAAAGGTAACAACCACGTAAGTTTTAGCTTTTGTAATTTAGAAGGGCTGTTCGATTATTAACATAAAAGTTTTCAAAAGTGAATTTTGGAGAGATACCTGCAGCACAACTCCTTTTTTAATACGATCTCATTCATTTGTTTCTATCACACTGTTGAGATTATCTTTAGCTTATTTTTGGGCTTTAACTTTTTAACAATATGTAATTTAGTGATAAGGCAATCACTTTCAATAATTCAATCAAAGAGTGATATCTACTTTATTCAGGAAACTTAATTCCCATCATTTGACGAAGAAACAATTTCAAGCATTACTCATATATGCACGTAAGTGCCCTAAATA
>CM046813.1:17824025-17841669 GCA_025617385.1 Murraya koenigii | reverse complement strand
TAATGAACTACATTGTTCTCGAGATATTGACTCGCCAATTGAAACGTCCCAAAGGTGGCTTTTGCAACTAAAATGGCTCCTTTTATTGTATACACTTGCAAAACCCATATGTTGATGCTGCCGCTAATGAACTGTATCTTGTTCTCGAGATATTGATCGCCAATTAAAATATCCCAAAGGCGACTTCACGAACGAAAATGACACTGTTATTGCATACCCTCAAAATCCATCAATAAGTGATGACATTAATGAAGCTGTATTTAGGGCACTTACGTGCATATATGAGTAATGCTTGAAATTGTTTCTTCGTCAAATGACTGGAATTAAGTTTCCTGAATAAAGTAGATATTACTCTTTGATTGAATTATTGAAAGTGATTGCCTTATCACTAAATTACATATTGTTAAAAAGTTAAAGCCCAAAAATAAGTTAAATATAATCTCAACAGTGTGATAGAAACAAATGAATGAGATCGTATTAAAAAATGAGTTGTGCTAAAGGTATCTCTCCAAAATTCACTTTTGAAAACTTTTATTTTAATAATCGAACAGCCCTTCTAAATTACAAAAACTAAAACTTACGTGGTTGTTACCTTTTACATGTAAATTTCCTTCACATTACCTACGATGTTAACTTTTATTCTTTCTCCTCCCAAACATTTACTTCCCTACAAAAAAGAGTGGCAATTTCGACTTAAACTTTTGCCTTAAAATTTTGATTCAAAGTTTGAGTCATTGATGTTACACAATCTAATGGTGGATATTAAAAATAAAAATAGTTTAGAGTTCAAGTTTCAAAGTAGGAGGAAAGACAAACCTTGTCCGACTCGAGAATACTTTCACGAGCTGGGCTTAGCCCAATATAAGCTTGAACTTTTGATTTAGACATATCATGCAAATTTTTTCATTTTTTGATAAATTTATAGTTTTTATATTATTTTACAAAATTCCCACAATTATAACAAACTCCAAGACCATCTTATGGATAAAGAGAGATAATGAAAATAACTTAAACTTTTGGTAAATTTTGTTTAAATAAGATTGGACTCGAAAAGTTGGGATTGAAGAAAATTTGGTTGGATTATTGACAGCACTTTATAATTCTCGTAAAACCCTTCTTTATTTCCCTATTCAAATATTTTAAAATATATATATATTTCTTATAAGATGTATTTGTGCTTAAGTTAAGTCTTCCAATATTTATATGACAATCCCGCTTAATCGAATTTCATATCATTTATTATAAAACTAAATATGTGGCCATAAACAAATAATACTAAATATGAAAAAAAAGAAGAAGAAGAAGAAGAAAGATATTAAGGCAATAAATAAAGTGTTCAACACACATATTTCAATTCCTGGAATACGGCAGTTACGGGCAATAGTAACTGGTATTCAGATTTATTGCCCATTACTTTTAAAGCATTAATTAAAATCTGTTTTTAAGAATATTTCTCCTCTTATTATATAAGATCTCGATTATAACTTATACCCTTTAAAGGTACGAGAGAAAAAAATAAAATATGGAAAAGGCTTCATATAGTGTAGCTTTCTTGACCTTCCTTTTTGTCATCGCTTCTTGTTAGTCTTTTTAACCTTTTTCTTTAAATTGTATTTTCTCTTATATATATATACTACAATGATTGAATTCATAACTAAAAATTACTATTGGCAGGTGAATCACTCGCTACTGAGATATAGGAGATATTGCGACAAGTCATAAGCAGAGATCAAAATGTCATGTAAACAATGAATGCTTAAGCAAATGTCCGGTGGCGAGCATCTATGTGGATAACTGACAGTATATCCGCTTATCGCAAGTAAGACGATTTAAAGAATTTCCAAAAGAAGGCGTTGAATGACCAACCGATCCGGCTGATCTTGACGCAATCTTGCCCTTAGCTAGTTGTTCATACGATCGTGAGTGCACTAAGTATTGTAACGATCATAGAGGCAAATGTATAAATAGGGAGTGCATATGTGGGGAGGTCCGGAACAAATCGTTCTTGAAGCAATCTTGCCTTCGACTGCTTGTTCTCGTAAAAGTGATTGCACCAAGTTCTGCCCTCCCAAATGTAGATTGGTTATATGTTATAAAGGAGCATGCTTATGTGAGTGTTTTTAGTTATGGCTCGAGAAAAATGGTACTTATGGAACTAAGATCTTCTCCTAATTTTTTTCCCTTGTAGCCCTTATTGTTTTTCAATAATTGGTCAAATGTGTATATTCATTAAAAAAAATTGGCTTAATTATCACACACTTAACTAATCGTTAAAAAACGAAAAGAGCTAAAAGAGAAAGAAATTAGGAAAAAACATTTTTCAATACTTATATTCTTAAATAATATTTTTATTAAGCCAAGCTTCTAGTTGGCTTTGTCATTTCTTATTGTCATTGGCATGATCATGATCTTCGTAATCCGCATCGTAGTTATGTGTTGAAAAGTAACATTCTAGAAGTACAAACATGCGTTGGTATTTTTTTTTAATAATTGGAAATTTTTCATATATATATATTCAATGAAACTTTACTGGAAATATGAACCGCTGTTTGAGATGCCAGTCATCCTTATATGCCCATTAACATATATGTTTATGAATTGTTCAATGACGACAAGAGGCCTGAGGGTTTCTTTTTTCACTAATGGAACCTTCGTGTCTCCCTTGAGTTTAGTGGCTCCGGTCAATTTTTAGGAAATTCTTCTGGGTCTTCTGTGTGTCAAATGATGATGTAGATTATGTTAATTTACGAAATGGCTTGAACTGGGCTTGTGGGCAAGGCCATGCTAACTATCAGGGTAGCCATGTTATCTTCTAAGCAACATCAAGAGACATGCCTCTTATGCTTGTAATGAGTATAATCAAAAGATGCATAGTGATTATTATCAAAAGATACGTTGTGTTGGTGGAACACGCAATTAGCTACGATGTTACTCGCTATGATGACTACTAACGATCCCGATGAGTTGGACTTTCTTTTCAGCATCATGTTTCAAGTTATTGCTTAGATAAACTCTTTGTTTTAGTCTTATTGCAGATTTGGGTATTTTTAGAAGAACACTTGCAAAGCATTTACTTAGCAATTATATGGAAAGCTCTCAAGCCGTTCTACTGTTTTGTGGGAATAAAGAGAAAAAAAAACATTTACCATTCTTTTGTGTAGCAAAGAACAATTTGATAATGGGTTCATTTGATCTATTGCCAATAACTCTAGTATTGCTTTAGAAAGTTATTTCTTTCACCATTTTACCATCCGAACAAAAATTGAGTTTGTAGTTATAGTATGGATAGATATCTCATTAACATCAAAAGTAGAGGAGAAAAGTTTTGTGCTTCTCCTTGTAACTATTTTCTGATTGAGACTACTGTTGGTAAATATAGGATTACACAAGTTATCTGTTGAAAAGTCAATCAATTTGGTGTTCAAATTGGTTGGTGACACACAATTGGCAAAAGTGAAATGCTTATTTTCAAGGTTGGAACCGAAGCCATTAAAATTGAAAAAAAAATGGTTGATTTTGGTTGCCATGTTTAAATATTTTTTAGAGAAGAATCAAATCCATGCATGATAATTGGCTATAAATAGCAAGCCAAATTTCATTTATGATCATCCCACGCTTGAGAGAATTCCAAATTCAGAGAGAAATAATGCATTAGAGAATTATTATGAGAGTGAGCAATTGGAGAGTTTGGACACTTGAGAGTTATTTTTTTTCAAGTGTGTATAAAAGTACTGGTTTATTTGGGTTATGGAAAGTGAGTTTATTTACTCAAATATTGTACTCTACATAATTGCTAATAATACAATTATTTTCTCTTGCTCCCGTAGACGTAGACATAATTGTCGATCCACGTTAAATTCTTGTGTCATTTATTTTCTATAATTATTTAAGTACGCTTGATTCTGCATTCACGCGCAATATTATTTACCCCTTATGACTGGAATTATATTTAGATGCAATGCATGGCTACAATTTTCTGATTTTGCTGATTGGAGCAAAAATTTGTAGTCTCCGGATCGCATTGGTGCTGCTTACACCGTTGCTTGTACTGAGCAATCTATATCTGCCTTTCATGTCATGTCCTTCCATTTATTTTTCTTATATTTTTTCTGATTTCTATTTCATCTGTTACGTTCTTGCAGGCTACAGATCCTTTATATATGCAGGAAGGTGAGAATTTGAATTTATTTACATTAAACTGTCCTGAATTAGAAACCGTAATTCTATTTATTTATATATTACGGGTAGCTCTAAACATCTAATATCTTGAAATAGCACTAATTCAAGTAGGAGAGGAGGTTGTGCCTCCTGTGGCATCCGTAGCTGTGAGACCCTTCAGAGGGGCTACAAACCTGGCACTTTCCAGAATTCATTTACTAGTATCAGCAGCATTTCTGGCTTTAATGCTCTGACAACATTTATTAGTTAAAGCAATAATAGATATTGCAATCAATGACGTCTTGCAAATGCAAAAGCTAAAACAAGAATTTACAATGTAGTGAAGTCATAGATAATGTACATATTGAAAATAGTTCAATAGTGTCTTGTTCTCTTGTCTTCTTGATGTATTTTCCATTCCGTTTACAAATCTTGCTTAATCTCAACATTGTTTTCCTTTTCCATTTTTCTTACTCGAATTTTTTCTTCGTCTTCGTCTTCATCGCTTTTGTAGCACGTATTTTCGGTGTCATGCCTATGTATAATCCTGAATATGGTTAGTAATTAAGCCTCTAATGTTTGGGACAGACTAATGATCAAGCTTTCTAGCCTATAAACAATGAAAATTTGTTTTAGCCTATAAAAATCATTTTCTTTGCTTATGTTTCCCTGGCAATTCTATTTAAATTGTTAATTCATCATGATCTTGTTTCCTTGGACAACTTTAAAGTTTGATACTTCTTGATGCATGATACATTAACAGTTTAAAGCCATTTCATAACATAAAAGTAAATATATTAAAATTTATATTATTTTGAATATAAAGTGAAATCTATTTAACCTAAAGATTTACTTAAAATCTTTATATTAAATACATATATACTCTTAAAATAATATAATAATTTTTATATTGTAAAAGTGTGTGTGGTGACTGGTTAGTTAATTAGGTTTTAGTTTTAGATTCAAACGATTTTTTTCTTTTTTAATCCCATGTGTCTGCTCAATTAGATTTTCAGATTGAATTGAGTTAAACTCTATCAGATACAATTGGATTGGCCAAAATCCCACCTGATCGTATTGGAGTCTTCATCCTTATCTGATTTGAACCTGAATTTTTTTAATCGAGTCGGATCAGATTATTTACCCACAATTAATATAATGATCTTGATTTTGATTCATAATGATTATTGTTAAAAAGAATCTTAAATTAAGATCATAAAAATAAATGATTCTTATATACAAAGAAAAAAAATATCAAAAATCCCATTTAATTTTTTTAAAATTAATCATTCCTCCCTCATACTTTAAAACTCATCAAAATTTGAATAGTGATAAAAAATTATTTTACAATTTTGCCCATATGTCTTGTCTAAAAGAATCAATATGGTCATATCTATAAGACTCAATGAAAGAAATGGAGGAGGCTATTCTCATGTTTATTCATGGAAACATTCTCATATATATATACACACACATATTACACGGGTGAATTATACATAATGATTGAGAAGATTTAATTTGCTCCCCGTTGATAGTGGTTGTAATGGCTCGCTGATTTTATTAGGAGAGTTCCTGTCCATCGAGATTTCATTTCAAATGAACAAAATATCCTCGTTTCATTTTTGTCTTATATAGGACTTCTCCTTTCTTATAAAAATATTGCCAAAACAATAAAGCATATTCAATAATTCCAATCTACCAATAAACTTGAAAGAAATGGAGAAGGCTACTCTTAAGTTGGTTTTCTTGGCTACATTATACATTGTTGTATTCTATGAATCATTATTCACAATGCCAATAGCTGAAGCGAAGGTAATGAGCCAAGAAATTTCATGTTCAAACGATGGTATGTGCACTCGGGGAGGTAAAACAGACTGTTCCTCAAGATATCTCACCTTCTGCCACTTGTGTTTCCGTCGTTGATTGCATCACGTCTTGCGCTCTTGAGTGTGCAATAATTAGATGTAATTAAGGAGTATGCTTTTGTGAGTGTTAGATATGAGAAAGATGCTACACTTATATCTTTTGATGATAAATAAAAGCCTCTTATTGGCCAGTCCTCATATAATATTGAATCAGTTGGATAATTAGGCAAGCTTCAAAAAATTAATAAAATAAAATTAAAGCTGTTACTTTACATTTTTTTAAGGATTAGGTAACTGTTACCTAATTAATTTTTTTATCGGGATATTTCAATGTTAATTTTTTTCAAAGCTGATTATGGAAAAAAGGGTTTCTATGGAAGGAAACGCGTGGATTTTCCTCCTTAAGAGAGTAAATTTTACTTAATTGGAATCTCTAAAAGGTGAAAAAATAAAAATATTGACAAAACACCGACTAGCATACCTTATTCCAATAAAATAAACTATAAAAAATAAATAAATAAAAGTATTAGAAATTTTTAGTGGGTGATTTCTGGTAGAGATCAAAGCTAGACTTTCCATTTGAGGATCTAATGTTTTTAAAAAAATCACTCTCCTTCCTCCTACATGTGTCTCCTTTTGCATCACGCATTGTAGAGGAAATTAAAGTAGTTTCACACAATATGGAGAATTCTTCACTCCAAGCGACTTTCCTTACCATGTGGATTTTATTAATTGTTGCTTCTTGTAAGATTTTCATTTTATTTCTCTTGTAAGTTTCTTCTATCTTGATTCCGTTCTAGGGTGCGCCTAATTAATATAAAAGAGAGTAAATAATGAAAATAATTTAATTTGAGGTGCATCTTTCTCGATAGGCCTAACGGATGATAATGCCACTATCAAGCTACATTGTTGTCGAGACATTAACCGCAAATTAAAATGTCGCAATGGTGGATTTTGCAACCAAAGTGGTACTCGTCGTTGCATACCTTTGCAAAAACCATACATTGATGTTGCCACTAATGAACTACACTGTTGTCGAGATATTGACTGCCAATTGAAATGTCCCAAAGGAGATTTCTACAAAAAAAAAATGGCACCTGCTATTGTATACCTCTGTAAAAAATCAGCAGTTGATGTTGCCACTAATGAGCTACTATCGTTCTCGAGACATTGATTGCCAATTAAAATGTCGCCAAGGTGGTTTCTGCAACCAAAGTGGTACCTATCGTTGCATACCTTTGCAAAAACCATACGTTGATGTTGCACTAATGAACTACACTGTTCTCGAGATATTGACTGCCAATTGAAATGTCCCAAAGGAGGCTTCTACAAAAAAAAAATGGCACCTGCTATTGTATACCTCTGTAAAAAATCAGCAGTTGATGTTGCCACTAATGAGCCACACTGTTCTCGAGACATTTCCCAAAGGCAACTTCTGCAACAAAAATGGCACATGTTATTGCATAACCCCGTAAAAATTAACAGCCGATGTTACCACTAATGAACTACATTGTTCTCGAGATATTGACTGCCAATTGAAATGTCCCAAAGGTGGCTTTTGTAACTAAAATGGCACCTGTTATTGCATACCCTCGCAAAACCCATACGTTGATGTTTCCGCTAATGCACTGTACTGTTCTCGAGATATTGACTGCCAATTAAAATATCCCAAAGGCGGCTTCTGCAATGAAAATGACACCTGTTATTGCATACCCCGCAAAATCCATCAGTAAGTGATGCCATTAATGAACTGTATTTAGGGCACTTACGTGCATGTATGAGTAATGCTTGAAAATTGTTTCTTCGTCAAATGATGGGAATTAAGTTTCCTAAATAAAGTAGATATCACTCTTTGATTGAATTATTGAAAGTGATTGCCTTATGACTAAATTACATATTGTTAAAAAGTTAAAGCTCAAAAATAAGACTAAAGATAATCTCAACAGTGTGATGAAACAAATGAATGAGATCGTATTAAAAAATGAGTTGTGCTGTAGGTATCTCTCCAAAATTCAGTTTTGAAAAATTTTATTTTAATGATCGAACAGCCCTTATAAATTACAAAACTTAAAACTTACGTGGTTGTTACCTTTTACGTGTAAATTTCCTTCACATTGCTTATGATGTTAACTTTTATTCTTTCTCCTCCCAAACATTTACTTCTCTTTCACAAAAAGGAGTGGCTATTTCGACTTAAACTTTTGCCTTAAAATTTTAATACAAAGTTTGAGTCATTGATCTTACACAATCTAACAGTGGTTATTAAAAATAAAAATAGTTTAGAGTTCAAGTTTCAAAGTAGGAGGAAAGACAAACCTTGGCCACCTGAGAATACTTTCACGAGCTAGGGCTTAGCCCAATATAAGCTTGAACTTTTCGATTCGGACATATCATGCAATTTTTTTCATTTTTAGATAAATTTATAGTTTTATATTATTTTACAAAATTCCCACAATTACAACAAACTCCAACCTCCATCTTATGGATAAAAAGAGATAATGAAAAAAATTTAAACTTTTGGTAAATTTTATTTCAATAAGATTACACTTGAAAAGTTGGGATTGAAGAAAATTCAGTTGGATTATTGACAGCACTTTATAATTCTGTTAAAACCCCTTTCTTTATTTCCCCATTCAAATATTTTAATATATATATATTTCTTATAAGATGTATGTGTGCTTAAGTTAAGTGTTCCAATATTTATATGATAATCCTGCCTGATCGGATTTCATATCATTTATGACAAAAACTAAATATATGCCATTACTATTAAACAAATAATACTAAATATGAAGAAAAAAAAAGAAGAAGAAAGATATTAAGGCAATCAATAAAGTATTCAACAAACATACTTCAATTCTTGGAATGCAGCAGTTACTGACAATAATATCCGGTATTCAAATTTATTGCCCATTGCTTTTAAAGCATTAATTATAATCCATTTTTAAGAATATTTCTCCTCTTATTATATAAGATCTCGATTATAACTTACAGGTGACAGAGAAAAAAATAAAATATGGAAAAGGCTTCTTGTAGTGTAGCTTTCTTGACCTTCCTTTTTCTCATCGCTTCTTGTTAGTCTTTTTTAACCTTTTTCTTTAAAATGTATTTTCTCTTATATATATATATATATATATATATTACAACAGATTGAATTCATAACTAAAAATTACTATTGACAGGTGAATCACTCGCTACAGATATAGGAGATATTGCAGCAAGTCATCAGTAAAGATCAAAATGTCAAGTAAACAATGACTGCTTAAGCAAATGTCCAGGTGGCGGCGTCTGTGTGGATAATGGCAATTGTGTCTGCTTACCACAAATGAGACAATTTAAAGAATTTCCAAAACAGGACGTTGAAGGACCAGCTGGTTGCTCATACGATCGTGAGTGCACTAATTATTGTAAAGATCATAAAGGAAAATGTATAAATGGGGAGTGCATATGTGGGGGAGGTCCAGAACAGACTGTTCTTGAAGCAGCCTTGCCTTCAGCTGCTTGTTCTCGTAAAAGTGATTGCACCAAGTTCTGCCCTCCCAAATGTGAATTGGTTATATGTTATAAAGGAGCATGCTTATGTGAGTGTTTTTAGTTATGGCTCGAGAAAGATGGTACTTATAAAACTAAGATCTTCTTCTAATTTTTTTCCCTTCTAGCCCCTCTTATTTTTCAATGATTGGGCAAATGTGTATATTCATTGAAAAAATTGGCTTAATTATCACACACTTAACTAATTGTTAAAAAATGAAAAGAGCTAAAAGAGAAAGAAATTAGGAAAAACCTTTGTCCGTACTTATATTATTAAATAATATTTTAATTAAGCCTAACTTCTAGCTGGCTTTGTCATTTCTTATTGTCATCGGCATGATCATGATCTTCGTAATCCGCATCGTGGTTATGTATTGAAAAGTAACATTCTAGAAGTACAAACATGCGTTGGTATTTTTTTTTTTAATAATTGGAAATTTTTCATATATATATATTCAATGAAACTTTACTGGGAATATGAACCGCTGTTTGAGATGCCAGTCAGCCTGATATGCCCATTAACACATATGTTTATGAATTGCTCAATGACAACAAGAGGCCTGAGACCCATTGCCCAAAAAAATTGGGGTTGTTTTATCACCAATGGAACCTTTGTTTCTCCCTTGAGTTTAGTGGCTCTAGTCAAATTTCAGGAAATTCTTCCGGGGTCTTCTGTGTAGCAAATGATGATGCAGATTTTGATAATTTACGAAATGGCTTGAACTAGGCTTTTGGGCAAGGCCATGCTAACTATCAGGGTAGCCATGTTATCTTTTAAGCAACATCAAGAGACACGCTTCTTATGCTTGTAATGATTGTAATCAAAAGATGCGTAGTGATTGTAAATTTTATTGAACTCGCAAGCGCACGAATCTATTGAAGTATAGATTAATGGTGACGATTGTCGATCCCATGAAGAGATAGATTTTAATTATGTAAAATTATTATTATTATTATTTATTATTTATCCTTTTTTGTGAAATTTCCTAGTTTATTCTATCCTAAAATTGAAATTAAAATGGTGAGAATAAATTTGGACTTGATCAATCTAATAAAGTGCTTTGGTTTTAGGATTCACACTCAACATTTCACGATGAACATATTATTCCTTTTTTAGTTCCAATTAATTTATGAGGGGATATTTCCACTCCTCATAAACTTAACTCTAATAAATATGACATCAAGTGCTCATTATGCTAGGAAGAATAATCTTACGTAAAATGTGGTATCAAGAACACATTGTGTCAAGTAATAATAGTGTAACTGTCGACAAGGTGGCAATACTATCCACTAATTAACCTAGATGAATTTTATATCAACAATGAGTCAAGACCTACCATATAAATTAGAGGAAGGTTTTCTCTAATAAATCTAGTGTAAAGCGTTCACTCGTGCGAAATAGTAATAATCTTGCACTAGGGAGCTAGTATACCAAGTGCAATATCTAGATAAGATTATTACTATCTATCTACGATAAGTCAAATTAATTTAAATAAATTAGAGAAAGTAAAAATAAACTTACCAAATTAAGCCCATAGATTATGTTGAGGCTTCACCTTTAACCCAAGCTTGAAAATAAATTAGCTACTCATTTTATAACTAGGGGTAAAATGGGAATTTTATTAAAATACGTAGAAAATACAAGATGAAGAATGCATTACGGAAAATAGAACCCAAAAATGGATTTAGGGTGTCAAATTAGGGGAGAGCCCCCTATTTATAGATACAACAAGTAAATCATGGCCATCGGATGAAAATAATTCGGATGCCCAGGATTGCACCACATGGCACTCTCTAATTAGTTAGAACACATCACCAGGGCTGTCATTCTGTATATATACATGTACGGTACACGCGATTTTCATTCCACTAATATTCTACCACGTCACCAGTCAATGTAAAAGTCAACAAATATGATCGAGTGCATTGCATGCATTGTAAGCTTATTTTTGGTCCAATAGACTTCTGCCACATCATCAGTCAATGCCACATCATTGGTCAACACCACATCAGCAGTCAACGCCATGTCAGCAGTCAATGCCACGTCAGCGGAGCCTACAAAAATCTTAAAATTATGATTTTGCCCTTTATTTCTTTCCTAAGGTTTTCAGCTGTTCTAAGTTTAAAAATGTTGTCCGTTTTACTGTTCGACTTCTCGTTTACTAAAAAATGACTAAAATATCCCTAAAATACATAAAGTATTAAAAATGCACATAAACATAAACAATTAAATATCAAGGGATTTAAAATACATAACGGTAGAGATGTTTGTGAGACTTTGGGGTGTAAAATGATGATTTTACCCTTTATAAATATATACTCTCTAGGACTCAACACACCCTCCAACCAGCTTATTGCTAGTCCCTACCAAATTAAGCGATAACAAAATTCAACCATCGACATAAGTCAGTCAAGCAAACACATGCAAACTAATCGATTATCAGGCTACATTAATTAAGCCACTTTCAAGTGTGACATGTCAACCCCAAAATCTCACAATTTAGAGTGACATTCTCAGAAGAAAATAAATCCAAGAAAAACAGTCACGCTAAAAATGATAACTTGAGAGAAATTAATGAATGGCAATATCACACACTCTCACCAAGAATAATGCCCACAGCTTAGCATATAGTATGACACCAAATAAAATGAAATGATAGTCAAACCAACTCTTTTTTTTTTTTTATATATGTATCACTACATCATTTTAGTCCATATTACTAGCTTCTACTTTAGACTATAGTTCTCTAAAATCAAGAAAGACTTTTATTAGGCTGTAATGTAGGTTAAGAATATGGCTAACAAAGAAGGGACAATAGGGAAAATAAAGAATTGTTTGAGAAAATAAAATAGAGATCTTTAGAAAATTATACTGATGCAATTCATTTATTATTATTATTATTATTATTTTCTTTTTTCCTTTTTTAAATATATATATAATTTTCTCAATAATGATTAGGTGATTGAACACATAAAACGTAGGGTACCACTCTAAATTGGAGTAGAGCGAGGACGATGAGTTAACAAAGAAAACATAATTTTTTTCTCTAGGCTCAAAAGGGCTAACTATGGATATTTTACAAAAAGGATGGCTGAAAAAGGCTCAAATGGGTCAAAGATGGCCTTTCCATCATCTTTTAAAGCTCTAAATAGTCTTCTATTTTTACTAGCTCAATAGACTTTTAGATGTAGCAACACAATTTTTTTTAATGTTTGACTCAAAGAAAAATATAGAGATTATGTATAATAAATTGTATGAAAAATGGGCAAAAATGGTTACTCTCCAAGAAAAATTATAGGCTCAAAATCTCACTTGGAATTTATTAGGACATGTGTATTCTTTCAAGTAACTTAACCAATTTTACTCGTCAGCTCGCTCAATTCACATTTGTCACCAACATCAGTATGCAGAGTAGCAAATATGATCTAACATAACTCAAGGTCAAAGATAATACAAATATAAGAATTTGAAAGTCATCATGTCATCCAATGTTACAAGATCACATAAAATGCCTTCTTTATTTTTTTTTAAACTTCAAGACTAAGAAGATGCGTTTCTAGAGTCACTACACTCCATATTCAGCCATCTTTGACTCAAAAATTAAGTCAAAGTTAGTTCCTACAAAAAAAAATTAGTAAAAACTTCTCCAAGATTAAGACATTCCACAATTATCAACTATTCCCTCCCCCCAACTAGAATGAAACATTGTCCTCAATGTTTTAAAGAAAAGAAGTAGGGTTTAGAAGACATTAACTGAATGCTGCAATACAAAATGAAAGAAAACATTTATAGATGGAGATTTAAATCTAATTTATGCTTCTTACTGCTGCTGCTACCATCATATATGCAATAAATTTGGGGGGTAACTCACCTGCCAATCGTATTTTGCCTTAAATTAACCATCGAAGGTTAGAAGGGATGTTATTTCTCATAAGTAATCGCATGCATTCGGACCGAGCTTTATTGTAAGGAGAGTATTCTGAGGAAGTGAAGGAAATCGTTTGTGAAGCTTTGCCAAAATTGTGTTTTTATCCATTTCGTCTCCTCAGAATATCAGTTATTATGGGAAACTGAAGTAACCGACTTTAATTGTCACGGTGTACCATTATCCGCCACTTAATCGAGGTAACAAATTAAAACACACTTAAATAAAATAAAGCCTGCAAAATCAAGTAAAATGTGAAAGCAAACAAAATCAAAACACATAACGGAAAGAAAAAAAATACGTATAAGCAAACAACTACTTACAAACGTCCTCTTATTGAATTTACCTCAAGTTCCAACTGGATTTCATAGATACCACCTTTGATTTTCTTGAGCTGTCTTTCTAAGTCTTCAAAGTGGGATACTAATACTGGTGGTTGAAGGTCCCAAATAGGATGTGATTGACAAACTTGGAGTAAGCCGTTTAAATGATGCTTCACATGTAAAAGCTACTTAAGTTGGACAAAGAGGATCTGTCTGATTGAGTATTCATGATAAGTAACGAAAGAAAATATAACTGGTAATCAAACACACTTTAATAGAAAATAAATAATTTTGAGCAAAAGAATATTAACATAAAACGATAAAAAGAAATTAAATCACCAAAAAGAAATGAAAAGATCTCAATTCAAATCTGGTGGGTCACTCAAATTGATTTCGGTGTCTTCGTCATGTGGTTAGTACTCTAGATATGGCTTTAATCTTTAACCATTAACTTTGAAAATGACATCGTTCTTTGGATCCTTAATTTCAATTGCTTCATGAGGAAAACAGTATGAACAATAAAGGGTTCAGACCATCAAGAGTGTAACTTACCTGGGGATAGGTGCATGTGATAATTGAATAAAAGGACTTTCTGACCTGGTGTTAAAGATTTTCTCATGATATGCTTGTTATGAAAGACTTTCATTCTCTTTTTGTAATCTTTAGCCTTTTCATTCGCTGCAAATATCCTCAAATTCTGCCAGTTGGAACCTCCTTTTTGAACTTTGGCAGGCATAAATGATACTTTCATTTAGTTGTTTATTGTCAAGGAATGATGAGGTGATTTCTTGCAATGTGTTTTCTTCTCCCAAGGATGTGTACTCCAAAGTGTGTGTGACGATTTAAGCTCGAGTTTTGTTAATGATTCCGATGGGATTAGATTTTCCCATATGGTGCCAATTGCTCTTCTTTTAACTTTCAGTTATTAGTATACATGAATGGTGATGAATCGAGTGGGGCATTAATCTGGTCAAAAACCATACCAAAGTGAGTTAACCATTCTTGTAAAGGGTCGTCACTAAGGTTAGAAGAAAGATTATGATAAAATAATTCTTCAATAAAATTCATATTAACAATTTCATCATTCTTATCATGAGTTTGTTTGGCAATGTTGAAGATATTAAGCTCCATAGTCATATTGCCAAAGGACAACTTCATATTTTCGGTCCTACATTGAATGTGAGCATCAGTAGTTGCCAAGAAAGGTCGGCCTAGAATAATGGGGATGTGATTCTTCGAATCCTACATTGGTTGAGTATCAATTACAATAAAATCAACAGAAAAATAAAACTTGTCGACCTGAATAAGCATGTCCTCCACAATACCACGAGGCATTTTCATAGACCGATCTGCAAGTTATAACACAACTGGAGTTGGGTGTAATTCTCCTAATCCAAGTTTCATAAATACAAAATAAGGCAAAAGATTTACACTAGCTCCCAAGTTCAACAAAGCATTCTCAAATGTGTAGTTCCCAATACTACATGAGATAGTAGGAGATCTTGGGTCTTTAAATTTTGGAGGAATTTTTTATTGGAGTATAGAATTAATGTTTTTAGTTAAAAATGCCTTTTTTTGAACATGAATGCTTCTTTTTTTTAGTGCAGAGGTCTTTAAGAAACTTAGCATAAGAGGGCACTTACTTTATAGCATCAAGCAAGGGAATGTTAACACTTACTTGTTTAAATATCTCCATAATCTCACCTGTGGAATTTTCCTTTTTTACTTTAGCTAACCTCTGAGAGATGGAGCTTTAGGGACATATTCTCATGAACAACTTTCTTCTTTCTCCTTTGATGAATCCTCAAAATCTATAGGCACAACTTGATTTGTCTTTGTCGCTGGCATCTCCACCTTGTTGTCAACTTCTTTGCCTTTTCGTAAGGTCATCACAACTTTGACTTCTTCATATTGCTGGGCTGAGTCAATACTTACTTCATGTACTCCTTTAGGATTTGCCACTGGCTGACTTGGGAATTTACCCTTTTCAACGGTCATTGTTAAGTTTTGAACTAAAGAAGCTAGCTGTCCTACCATCTTTTCTAAGTTTGAAATCGACTGGGCTTTTGAATTGAAGCCTGCTCTCATCTCATTTTGCAGTTCATCAATGGTGCGATTTTGTTGATCTATTATGGAGTGAGTCCAATTTATAAAATTTTGGAATGCTTCCTCCCATGGTTTGGGTTGCGAGTAGTTCTGGTTCTGATTGTATGGTCTAAATGATTGTTAAGAGACTTGAGGATCTTGAGAAACTGGTTGCATTGGTGGAGCTGGAGCTGCTGCTCTGTTCTGTTGGAATCCTTGAGACCATGAAAAGTTAGGATGGTCTCTCCACCCGGGATTATAAGTATTGGAGTAAGGATTGTAGTTTGGTTGCTTTCCCATCACACCAATTGCATTGGCTTGATCCGGGTATGAATCATGATCAAGTTGATTATAGGCATGTGGCTTTATTGATTTTGCAATTGTCAAAGATACTATTTAGTGAGAAAGACCTTCAACTATTTCTTTGACTTCCTTGATTTATGATCTTCACTCACCAACATGAACTTCATTCACTCCTTTGATTTTTCTCACGTTTCGAATGATCCGCTTCGTTGTTGGGAATTATCTTCTTGTCGTTGAAAGAAATCCCAAATCTACGATGCACTTTTCGACATCAACTCTCCTCCACTTATCGCCATTAGCCATTCCAGGCACAAGTGGCAATAGTCCCTCCAAAACTATTGGCATTGATGTCATTTCTCATACCCATGATGTGGACACTTCAAGAGTAGCCCATTGAATTGCTCCCATGATTCAAAAAATTGCTCGTCTTCTTTTGGGTAAACTATGAGATTTCCTACGAATAGCATTGGTTTTATGCACTTGAGAAGTATTTATTTAAAAATTTAGTAACCATTTGTTCCCATGATGTAATACTATTAGCAGACAATGTATTGAACCAAGAACGAGCTCTATCTTTTAAAGAAAATGGAAAGAACCTAAGCTTAACATCATCATCTGAAAAATTTTCATAATATTCACACTAGATCAATGTAATAAAGTGCTTAGGTTTTAGGATTCACACTAGACATTTCACCATGGGCTTAATATTCCTTTTTTAGTTCCAATTAATTTATGAGGGGGGTGTTTCCACTCTTCATAAACCTAACTCTAATAAATATGACATCAAGTGCTCATTGTGCCAGAAAGAATAATTTTATGTTAAATGTTGTATCAAGAACACGTTATGCTAGGTAATAATTATGTAACTATCGACAAGGTGCTAAGACTATCCACTAATTAACTTAGATGAATTTTATGTCAATAATGAGTCAAGACCTACCACATAAATTAAAGGGAGATGTTTCTCTAATAAATCTAGTGTAAAGCGCTTACAGTGCCCAATAGTAATAATCTTGCACTAGAGAATATGTATACCAATGCAATACCTAGACAAGATTATTACTATCTGTCTACGATAAGTCAAAACAATTTAAATAAAATTAGATAAAGTAAAAATAAACTTACCAAATTAAGCCCATAGATTATGTTGAGGCTTCACCTTTAACCCAAGCTTGAAAATAAATTAGTTGCTCATTTTATAACTAGGGATAAAATGGAAATTTTATTAAAATACATAGAAAATACAAGATGGAGAATGAATTACGGAAAATAGAGCCCAAAAATAGATTCGAGGGTGTCACATTTAAAGGGGGGAGCCCCCTATTTATAGATACAACAAGTAAATCATGGCAATCAGATGAAAATAATTCGGACCTATTATTGCATACCCTCGCAAAACCCATACGTTGATGTTGCCGCTAATGAACTGTATTGTTCTCAAGATATTGACTAC